>ML867390.1:0-14860 GCA_009831015.1 Picea engelmannii
GGTGATGGGAGGCCATGGGCAGTGATGTCGGGCTACGCCCTTGTCCCACAGGGATAGGGCTTAGCCCTTAGGGGTTGGGGTGATTCCCAACATCACCCCCCACGACACCCCAATAATATGTAGGTTTGTAATTTTTTTTTTTTGGTTTTAATTTTAATTAAAATTTAATGTTATTTAATTGCAAAATTGTATTTTATTTTTTTAATTTTTGTTTTTTGGTTTAAGTGTTATTAAATTTGTTTACATTTGAGTTATTTTTTTTTATTTTTTTAGTTTCAATTAAAATTGATAAGTTTTGTATTGTAAAATTGTTTTTAATTTTTTTTTTTAAATTTTGGTTTTCTATTTTTTTAAATAAGCTTAGAAGTTTATTTTAAAATTGGTTTTAATTTTTAATTTTAATTTTAATTTTCGTTATTGATTTTATTAAAATCGCTGTGTTTTCATTTAAATATTGTTTTTAAAATATATATTTTCGATTTTTTTGTCTTTTATTTTAATTTTAAAGTTTTAGTTTAAGAGTTTTTAATATTTTTTATTTCAGACATTTTTTTTTTGTTGAATTTGTTATTTTTTTTTTTCCTTTCTCAAATAGTTTTTGTTTTTAATTAAAAAAAAAAATTGCTTTTTAAAGGTTTTTTAATTGCGAAGATTTTGTCCTTTTTATTTATTTATTTTTTAATGTAATTTTTTTTTAAAGTTTGTAAATAAATTTTTAAGTGACCATTTGGGGTCCAATTTTGGGTTGTTTATTTACTAGGGATTTGTTGTCAATGTCACAATTTCAATTAGGTCGTAAAGAGATATGATTTTCACGTTTAGGAAAAAACATTTTGTTTTACGTAGTATCACTTTTTGATTTAGGTGTTGATTTTAAGGTTTTTTTGAGCTACTGTTTGAGTTTTGAAGGCCATGTTTGAAAAATGTTGTAATTTTGACCGCATTTAAAAATATGGTGCTACCAGTAGCACCAATTTTTGATTTGGGGGTTGATTTTCGCGCTTTTTATGCAAAAATATGGGTTTTAAGGGCTAGAGTTCTCGTTTTGAGGTCACAGTTCTCGTTAAATCGGTAACTTTGTTCTAAATGTTTTTTCTTGAATGGTATGGTCTCTTTATTTTGTTATTATCAATGGTGATTCAATATAAGGTGGTTTTGGCCAAGGCTAGTTAGGGAGTATAATGGAATACACCCCTATCCTAGTTTCCACCATAATTGTCAAGTTTTTAAAGTTGTTTTGCAAGGGTATAGTTGAGGAAGTAAGACGATTTAAACCCCTCATCTTCAAACCCTAGCTAGGTTACTTTCTTTGGGAAGTAAGAGGGTTTACACCCCCAGGGATTCAGTAATCCTAGCTCTTTCTTCTTGACCCCTTTAACCCATAACTAAAGGCACTAATATTGCATTGGAGAAATAAAATATTGCATTGGGAAACATGATTTTTGGTCATTTTTACTTCTTGCAAAATGGATTGTATTCCTTGTGCCTTGGGCACCTCACAGACATTAGGGCGTCCACATCAAGGGGATACTTCTTGCTGCTGTTATAAAATTACATCTTCAACCATTAGGGATGAAAAATAACTCTCTTATCAACCATTGGATTTTACTCAAAGTTTGCACACTTATTCTCCTTGGTCTAGCGCACATTTTGGAAAAGTTTGAGGGGTTTTGATTAGCTGATTTTGTTGTTGTAATACATTGAATGTTACATCCATAAGGCTGATATAATTTGTTGTAGGCAAGTGTTTACAACAACCTTATGTTTTGTGCTAAGATCTTGGTCTTTCATCTTGAGTTTAGCTAGTATATAACTAGTATTTTTCTTGCATATTATACTTGATCTCTAGCATTTATTTTTATTTTTTAGCTTGCAATACCATTTTATTACTAATATAATTTGATACTAACAACTTCTATTAGGGACAACAAGCTTAACTTTCTTGTCCAAGTGATCATACTGCAATATATGCTTGTTTGTCTTGTGTCTCGGGCAGGTTTTTCACCATTTGCAAGTTACTCAAAATACTTGACAACCCTTGGACCTTCTCAAGACCTTATTCCAAGACCTTCATAACATTTATACTTGACTTCTAGGGGCTTCATTTCCATATTCATCCATCTCCATGTCATTCTCCCTAGGGTCACTAGGATCACCTCCATAGAGTAACCTAGTCACCCTTGAAGTCTGGGATCTACATCGAGGTGACATTGGGTGTAGTGTTCCTAAGTTGTAGCACTCGATTTTGTGGCTGGGTCAGGTTTTTCCCAACCTACAACCTGTGTTATAACATTTTGGCACTGTTGTTGGGGAGGATTTTGAATCATCTTTGGAACACTAATGACACTTTAGGAAGATATCCCAAAGCCTTCCCCTCAGCTTGCCTGATGACTCCACCCAAGGGACGTTCCCTTTACAACTTCCTTGATGAACTCTCCTTGAAGTTCATCCGGCGACTCCACCTTCCATGAACCTATGTTTCCCTCTTTTCCCTTTCCATCCTTTGATCAACATTATTCTCATCAGGCGACTCCATTGAGGCCTTACCCTAAGTGATGGAACCATGGCCTCACAGGACTTACCATGGGAATTCCATAATGTGTATCCTTCTCTGGATGTTCACAACATCCCTGGATATCCAAATCATTGCTCCACTTACTGGAGGGAAAAATGCCCTAAATTTGACGTTGATCCAGCTCTAGCAGTCACCCATGTCGTGAATTATATGAAGTATGCTTCGAGCTTAAACCCGAAATATGAATATGTGTTGATGAAAATTTTTGTGTCTTCATTGGAATCAACTAAAAAAGATTGGCTTGCACACTCATGTGATTAAAAGAGTATGCCTTCTTCTACAAAGATCATTGAATAATTTCTCAGGAATTATCGACCAACTACTCAAATTTTACAAGATTCTTTCCAAGAGCTCAAACACACTCTTTGCAGAGAAGGATTTTTGATTGATGATGAGACAATGGATGAAGAAGTGATTGAAGGACATACATGTGAAGAAAACTACCAAGCACATCTCGAAGACGTTTATCATGTTGAATATCTAGACGAGACATTTGATGAAGATGAAGCATTTTCCCTTCCGCTTGATAAGAACATCCAGACCTTTGATTCTCCTGCACATCAAGAAGAGAACATGATGAGTTATAATCCTTTTGAAATTTTTTATGATGCTTTGTTCCATGACTGTGGAAATGAAGAAAACTGCCAAAAATATCTCGATGAAGTTTCTCTTGCAAAAGGCCTAAGTAAGACATTGTTATCTACTTTCCCTTTCGAAGAAGACGAAGTTGTCCAGTCTCATGAAGAAGTAATCAACTTCTATGATGCAGATAAAATCATGGATCAACCCTTGGATGTAGTTGATGATCAAATTGATAATTTCATATAGATTGGGAGATGCGGATGGGATTTGGGTTGTTTCATTTTTTACGGAGATCCTATCTACAACATTGAAGGCACATCTCAGATAAAGAATAGAAAAATCATTTCTTCAAAGGATATCTTTTTACAACAAAATGGTCCATATATGTGCCAACCTGACGTAGTGTTTTCAAGATGATTTTCAACTACCATACTTAGAATTTTATAGACACCAGGTCATGGCCCACCTAAAGCACTCTAAGGTACATACTACCAAACAAAATTACTTTCATGTTGAGACTTTGGGTAGGAATTTGCAGACAAAGAAGAGACATTTCCTAAGTCTAACGAAGGAGTTTTTCTCTAAGGTTGTGCCTTACCCCATTTCCTCTTGTTTGGGAAATCATAGGGTTTTCTTTGGATCTCTTGTACTTTCTTATCCTTCAGGGAGTAGTGATATTCTAAGTGAAGATGAAGACAAGCCGTTGTCTATGTATACTATCCCTCTTCAGAGATGGATTGATTATGCTTGTGGCTACACTTTCAGGGGGGATCATCAGGGTGATGGTTTCTCTTTCCAACAGGATTTCCTCCCTCCCACCCATCTTCATGAGCTTTATTTCATGATCAATTATATATCTATTTATGCACATGATCATTTTGTGTTGGACTTATCTTTGTTGTTTCACATGATCAAGCTCAGGGGGAGATACTATGATGAGATGTTCAATCGATTACACTAGTTGTACAACTTTACATGACATCATATATTGTCTGATCTCTAGGGCCCCAATGCTCCAGGTAAGTAGGTAAGTCATCTTGCTTTCCCTTGCATTTTCATCTTGATTTCTCATAATAGTTTAGATGCATTTTGTTGGCACAGGGGCAGACCCAAGGTTCAATGCTACAACATCGTACCAACAAAACCCTAACTACCGACCCTTTTGGAAACACCTACGAAGCAGATGAAGTCTCACCTGAGGTAGAGGTAGGGGTGGTTGTAGGACTCCAATGTCTACAACCTTAGCTGGGACACATATATGTGATTATAGTATTCTATCAAAGCACTTAGCAGTTACAATTCATCAATATTTAACCATTATCTACTTCGCAGTAAAAACCCTAATCACAAATCATCGTAGTATTCACCCAGATCTAGTTTATTCAAGCACTGAGAATATTCACATGGGTTATATCTAACACTTATTCATATTATTAAGCACAAAGCATCAACAAATCTATCTATCATTTATCTATGCCAAAGCACTAAGCAAGTAAACACATAGCACATCAATACATCACACAAAACATAACAACACAAGATATATGTGGTTCACCCCAGTGTGGGGCTACGTCCACCAACTCTTCTCTTCTTTATTAGGCTCTTCCAATCTTCTTACATGCACCAAGCCACAAATCCAACTTTGCATAGGACAAGAGATCTGCACGCACCTCACCAGATCCTCCTTCCCCAAGTTAGGTCACAGCACAAAGCCTTACACAGTTCATGCACAAACCCTCTTATACAACACTCGCACTTAGCTCTGCAAACCTTAACACGTTCGTGCACAAAGCCAACTAGCGTTGCACTAAGACGATCAATGACTATTAACTACCAGGTCTCTTTATTACATCGCCTAGCCACTTATTTATACATTACAAAAAGGGCCTAAACATGGGTAAACTAATGGGCCGACATCCCCATACCCATTACATAATCCCATAACCCAAAAATCCCTGAAAAGGGGTTGAGATCCCACGATCTCCGCTTCGACTTGCGCTCCATCTTCGACAGCTTGTATAAGTCCCAAAAGTAGGTCAAACATGACCAAGGATCCTCAAAACTTGGTCAAGGGCCAACAGGCCCCTAATACTCACCTGTGACTCATCCCGAGTCACTCTGATCTGGGTAGCTCTGCTTCAAAATCCTTGAACTTGGCTCAAGCTGCCTCGACCTGTTTTTGCGCCAAGGCCTCCTGCTTGGAAAACTCCTAGATAACTACTTTGTTGACAGGTACCTCTAAGCATTGTTCAACTACAGTGACGACTTGTTCCAGTTCTGCTCCTCAGCCTTCAATCTCTGCGAATAGTTGGAAAGCCTCATCCTGGATTGGTTGGAGTCTCTAAGTCACTTCCATGACTTTGCTCTGAATGACGTGGACCTGATGTTGAGCAGTGCGCTATTCTGATATCTCAACAGAGTTCCAGTTTTGAAAACCTTCCTTCTGCGAAGTCCCTTCCAAAACATTATGTATATTTTCTATCTTTTCTCTTTTCTTACTGAGCTTTATAGCCTTATTCCCTGCGATATTTGTCTCGGTATTCCTCTTTCCATTCTAATTCTTATCTCCTTTTAGCATAGTAACTTCACGTTGTTGATGGACTTTTGTAGGGTTTAAGGGAAATACTTCTTCTTTATCTCGGGTAGGTGCTTCACTCTTTTGTGAGTCTTCTTGTGTTCTTTCGACATCCAAGTTTCTGGTTTTGAACAACTTTGATCTATTCTCCTATTCTTCAATCAAGTTTTCTATCCTTCTAGTCATGAAATATTTTAATTTTTTCTTCTTCCGTTCTAAGTCTTCCTCTTCTTTTCTTCTGGCATAATCCCTCTCAATCCAAGTTTTTCCTAGTAATATAGAAAATGGGGCGTTGTTCTCAATAAATTTAACAACCTCAAAATCTTCCTATGTCGAAGTTCCATGAGCTCTCATAGATATCTGGGTGAGTCTCCACATAGGGTTATCAGTTTTCCTCTAACTAATCCTATTCCTCCTAATGAAGGGATCATAGAAGGCTTTCCCAAAATTTCCCAAGTTATTTCTGTCATGATATTCACCTGTGTTCCCTCATCCAGAACACAGTTAATGTCGAAGTCTTCTATTCATGTTTCTATGCATTCTTTTTCTTTGAAGATCTCTGATAAGTTGATATTTCTGTGATCATTTAAGGTGTCTTTCATTTGTAGCAATACATTCTCTGATTCTTTCTGGGGTTCTGCCATGGTCTTAGTTTCTTGATCTTCCTCAGGGTTTTCTTGTATCATATTCATTCTTTCAACCTTAGCAATCATTCTAGGGAAATCCAAAACTTCATGGTCCATAGCTTGACAACAAAGACAACTAGGTATTTTACCAGGGCATTGCTTAGCAAGATGTCCCGGTCTTTTGCAATTATAACAAAGGGTTAATATTCTTTTTCTTTGAAATGATCCCCAACCTTTCCTGTACTACACACTAGGATCATAGTAGCTAACCTGCAAAAAATTCTTTCTAGGGTCCTACATCCATTTGTTAGTCCAAACATTCTTTCTTTGCATAGGAATAACATATCTTTCATTATTTCTATTAAATCTACTCATATCAAACCTTCTTTCGTTTAGTTGTGCCCTATTTTTCGAGCTAGGACAAAATTTATCAAACATACCTAGATCCATTCTTTTGAAACAAAAATTTCCACTTATCTTACCTTTTTCAATCAAAACTTTTCACTGTTCTTACCTTTAAAAAAGCACAAAGCGTTAAGATCTTACCTCTTTTCTTCAGATTTGACTTTTCTTCTTAGCACAAATCTTTATAGGTCAAGTAGAATACTACGTGCTAGGGCAACAGATCTACGCATGGAGCTTTCTCTTTTCTTCAGTTCCCAACAATCATAGTTTCGGGTCTCGACAAAAGAACCATTTGTTGGCACAAGGGCAGACCTAGGGTTCAATGCTACAACAATGCACCAACAAAACCCTAACTACCAGCCCTTTCGGCAACACCTACGAAGCAAATGAAGTCTCACCCGAGGTAGAGGCAAGGGTGGTTGCAAGACTACAATGTCTACAACCTTAGCTGGGACATAGATCTGTGATTACAGTATCCTATCAAAGCACTTAGCAGTTACAGTTCATTAGTATTTAACCATTATCTACTTCGCAGTAAAAAACCTTATCACAAAGCATCGCAGTATTCACCCAGATCTAGTATATTCAAGCACTAAGAATATTCACATGGGTTAGATCTAGCACTTATTCATATTATTAAGCACAAAGCATCAACATATCTATCTATCATTTATCTATGCCAAAGCACTAAGCAAGTAAACACATAACACATCAATACATTGCACAAAGTATAACATCATAGGATATACATGGTTCACCCCAGTGTGGGGCTACGTCCTCCAACTCTTCTTTTCTTTATTAGTCTCTTCCAATCTTCTTACATGCACCAAGCCACAAATCCAACTCTACATAGGACAATAGATCTGTGCGCACCTCACCGGATCCTCCTTCCCCGAGTTAGGTCACAACACAAAGCCTTACACAATTCATGCACAAACCCTCTTACACAACACTCACACTTAGCTCTGCAAACCTTAACACGTTTTTGCACAAAGCCAACTAGCGTTGCACTAAGTCGATCAATGACTAGTAACTACTAGGTCTCTTTCTTACATCGCCTAGCTACTTATTTATACATTACAAAAAGGGCCTAAACATGGGTAAACCCATGGGCCGACATCCCCATACCCATTAAATAATCCCAAAACCCAAAAATCCCTAAAAAGGGGATGAGATCCCGCGATCTCAGCTTCAATTTGTGCTCCACCTTCAAAAGCCTATCGAAGTCCCAAAAGTAGGCCAAACATGACCAAGGATCCTCAAAACTTGTTCAAGGGCCAACACATTTCATTTTCATTTTTCTCTACTTGCATATTGATTTCATGCTTAGCTTAGAAATTTTTGAAAAAATGTCAATATTTTTCTTTTCTAGATTAATTTTCATTTGGATTTATATATATATGGATTAAGGGTGATAACACCACCCTAGATGCTTTGATCCCTTTGTCTGAGTTTTTTGGCCCAGGAGATGTTTCGGTTCTCATGCACTCTACGACGAGCACATGTCCCCAAGTAGGAGCCAGATGTCATCCCCATTTTGTGGATAACTAGGGAGATTATGTCTCAAGGCCCTTAGGTTGCAGATATGGAGTGTTGAGAGAATACATGACTGGCAATATCCTTTTGCACAGATGGAGACCCCCTCACCACCATAGATGGTTGCAGATTTCTAGATGGCATCCACCACATCAGATGGCTTCTGGAAGGAAGTGGGCTTTGCTCCATGAGGTACAAGTCAATATTATGGTGAGAATCATTTCAATATTTAATCCATTTGAGTATGTTCTATCTTAGATTGCTCTAGATTTCATGATATATGCTTGGACATTATGCCTTTTCCCTACTTCACCTTTTTGGTTGACATTGTGCCCTAGTAATTGGTCTTCCTTTGGGATGGTTTTTCTACTAGGAGCTCCCTTTAAGGGACATCATACCGTTATCAACCATACTTACCACTTTCCATCACTGTTCCCCCATCATTACCTTATCTCTTGGGATTTTAGGGTGTATTGACCCAAGAAGGGGTTGTCCCTCATTCTATGGGAAGAAGGGGTTGAAGGCCCAGTGATCCAAATTTATGTAGGAACGCAAAAAAATACACAAATAACCATGAATACAAATATGCAACGGAAATAACACTTCATTGCATTAATATCAAAGAACTGAAATTTGTTTACAGACATAACAAAAATAAACTAGCCATGGCGTTGGTAGCTTATCTCCGAGAAGAGATGTGGTGGATACAGTCCTATGAACTCTGTGTTACAATGAGGCTCGAAGGCCTATATATTATTGAGAAGCAATGGAAACCCTAAACATCCAAAAACCTAACCCTAGGAGATGAAATGCTAGAATATGGGCCCCGTCGAGGTAAATTGGTACATCAATTTCATGGGGTCGTAACTTAGGCATACTATCTTCGTTTGATGCATATGATACATCGTTAGAAATATCCATTCGAGGAATACAACTGCTTACTGTAAATGTCATGGCGTAGATTGAACTAATATTCGTTGGAGGTTTGATTCCCAAAAAACGTCATTTAGGGCCTCAAAACGATTCCGAAAGTTCAGGACCCGAAAAACTGCCAAAAATAGTAAATTGTGCTACAATTAAGGAAATTGAAAAACTGAAAGAAACAATGGTGGGGGTCCAAGTGGAATAGGCGGGTGGCCACCAATATCCACCTCGATCATTCCTCCCCCCTTAGGAAGCAATGGTCCCCATTGCGTTGAGTTCTTCCATGAGATGAGGAAACTTCTGGTGAATTTGGTCCCTGGTGAGCCACTTGCCCTGGTGAAGGAGTTGGCTTGCTTTGGAAACTCGATATAGTTGGATCCTCTGCTAGTGGGTTTTCTTTATTTGTGTGTCCATAATTTGATCAGTTTTGGCTTATTCCATGTAGTCTGGTTTTAACTCTGTTGGTGTGAGTTGTTCTGCCATGTTGGATGTGTCCAGTAAATGTGGAAAGTAAGGCCGAAGGCAATCCACATTGAACATTGGGTGCATACCAAGGAATGGTGGGATACTGAAATCGAAGGCATTGTCCCCTATAGCCTTGGTGATGGTGTATGGTCCATATCGAAGCGGGTTAATTTTGCAAGGGGATCCAGCGAGGCGCTCCTTCTGCAAATGTAGCCACACTTTGTCACCCACCTGGAAGTTGTGTTGTACCCGATGTTGATCATGCCACTGCTTCTAATTAGCATTATCTCTGTTCAATATGTCATGAACCTGTTGGCGAATGTGTTGAATATGCTCAATGAAGTTGTTCACCTTGGAAACTTTAGACTGGACTTGAGCTGAATCAGCCTAAGTAGTTGTAAATGGTATGGCTACGTCAATGGGACATAGTGGTTGGAATCCAAATCCCACCTGAAAGGGGTTGTGGTCGATTGAGCTATGGAGGGCCTAATTATAGCTATGTTTCACATAGGGTAGGATCTCATCCCATGTGCATGGATTCTTTGACTTGTACATGTACAAAATGTGTACGGTCATCCTGTTGACGACCTCTATCTGGCCATCAGTTTGGGGATGGAAAGTTGTGGACTTGGTGGACTTGGTGAGCTTGGTGTCCAGCATTGACCAGAGGCTGGAACTCGTTGTCCCGATCTGAGATGATAGACTGTGGGATCCCTAAGTGTACCCACACTCATTCAAAGAAGAGTTTAGCAGTGACTTCTGTTGTGATATTCTTCTTGCAGTCAACCATAATGGCCATCTTCGAGAATCTGTCGATGAACATGAAAACACAGTCGTTGCCATTCTTAGTAGAAGGAAGGTCTGACATGTAATCCATGGAGATGGATTCCCAAGGTCGACTAGGGGTAGGCAACAGACTATAGAGGCCTTGATTCTTGATGGTCAGTTTGGCAATGGCATAGGAAGTGCAGGATCTAATGTACTTCCCGACATCCTGTCAAAGGTTTGGCCAACATAAATAGTTCTGCAGTACTGCCACTATTTTATCGATCGCGAAATTCCCAACAACCCGACTATAGTGTGCTTACCAAATCATTTGGGCACACTCACTTGAAGGAACACAAAGGTGTCCCAGGTGACATAGTAGTGCTTACTGGAGGTGAAAATTTGGAACT
This sequence comes from Picea engelmannii, assembly GCA_009831015.1. Lineage (NCBI taxonomy): Eukaryota > Viridiplantae > Streptophyta > Pinopsida > Pinales > Pinaceae > Picea > Picea engelmannii. The sequence continues at coordinate 10,864 of ML867390.1, forward strand.
TGGTTACCCACCAAGAGTGTCTTGTATGTGTGGCCGAAATATAGATCTCTCTTGTAGAGAAGCGACCAATCAAAAGTCTCATACCCACAAGAGTTGAGCACGGTGGTTATCGTCATGATCGATGGTTGACTGAGGCAGTCTGCAACATTATTGGTGTTGTCGTTCTTGTAATTGATGTTCAAATGAAATTGTTGCATATATGTGGACCAATTATGATGGTGATTGTTATGCAACTTCCCTTGTGTCTGTATGAACTGCAGAGGTTGGTGGTTTGTGTGGATGATCGTTTCCTTCCCCAAAATGTAATGCTTTCATTGTCGGAAATCCTGGACAATGGAATACATTTCTTTGGCATAAGTGCGATACTTTCAGACTGTGTAGGGCAATGTCGCATTATGATATGTCATTGGATGCCCTTGTTGAGTAAGGACTTCCCCAATAGCATAGTCAGAGGTACCTGTCTCGATCTCAAATGGTTGTTGCAAGTCTGGTAATGTGAGGACTGGGGCACAACAGAGGCAATGTTTCAATTCTACGAACGTCTTCTATTGAGATTTCGACCAAAATAATTTTTCTTTCGCTCCTCCCTTGGTGACTTGATTCAAGGGCCAAGTGATATGAGAGAATCCCAACACGAACTTGAGGTAGAAATTAGCAAGACCCATAAAGTTTTGAAGCTCTATTAGAGTGGTCGGGGTTGGCCAATTTCAGATGAATTGGATCTTGGTTGGATCGACATGCACCCCATGCTCATCAATAATCTATCCCAAAAGTACACTTCTCCAAATTGGCACACAACTTTTTTTTCAGAAGTGTTTGGAGGACCTGTCAGATGTGGTGGAGGTGCTCTTCCCAAGTCTGGTTGAAGATCAGGCTGTCATCCAAGTACACTACTAAAAATGAGTTGGTGAATGGAAGAAAGATGTCGTCCATCAGCCTCATGAAGGCTGCAGGAGCATTTTTCAACCTGAAAGGAATGACCAACCATTCGAAAAGGCCCTCGTTGGATTTGAAGGAAATATTCCACACATCAGATGGTTCGATTGGTACCTGGTGATACCAGGACTTCAAGTCGATCTTGTTGAAATATTTATCTCCTTTGAGTTGGTCCAGAAGGTCATCAATCTGTTGGATTGGGTACCTATTCCAGACAGTGATCTTATTCTGCGCCCGATAGTCAATATAGAGTCTCCAAGTCCCATCCTTCTTCTGCACCAACGTGATCGGTCTCCCATAGGGAGATGAACTTGGCCGGATGTGACCTTTCTGCAGCAGCTCCTGAATCTGCCTCTTGATTTCATCGTTCTCCATAACAAAGCATCGATAGATCGGTCCATTGGGTAGCGACACACCTAGGGTCAAATCGATGGGGTGCTTGACTTGACAGTGCAGAGGCACCCCTGCGGGAGAGGTGAATATGTCCTGGTAATCCTCCACGACCTTGTCCATTTGTTGTTGTCGTGCAGAGGATCCATGTCTAGAGGTCATGGCCACAATATTCTTCTTTCTCTTAGGTCGAATTATCAGGAAAACAAATTTCCCAGTTTTGGAAATGAGCTTACTGCATTGTTTTGCAGTAACCAAAGAGATAGCGACATGCGGTGGTATAACCTTTGGTATCCTATACAACCTATTTCCCAAGGTAATAATAACAGCGCGAGGTTGGGATTCATACACAACATGTTTCTTACACAAGTATGGTTTTCCTTATAATACATCACAAACATCAAGATGAGCAATGTCAGATAATACCTCATCAGTGAAGGGCTTGATGCTGTAGGGAAGGCGACACTGTTGGCTGATGCGGAGATCCCGTCCTTGGTGAAGCCACTTGATGGTGTACGACTGTGGGTGTGCTGTTTTCAACATGCCCAACCACTTGATGAATTTTGTTGAAATGAGGTTCTTTTGGCTCCAACTATTGACAATAAACTGTAGTGGGGAACCCTTTACCCACATCTAGAAGTGGAAGAGATGCTCCTCCTCCTCTGGATCTTTCGGTTCTTCCTTTTGGATCTTTGTGGTGGAAATGATGATGTTGGGATCTGCATCGATAATCTTCTTCCCTCTGTCATTCCCCTTCTTGGGTTCTGATTCAGTGTCGGAGCATGCATCTGATTCAAAAGCCCTCATCTCGACCACTAGTGACTGTTTGGCCCGACACTCACTTTTGTTGTGAGTGGAGCTTTTATGGAACTCACAACACTTTCCTGTGTCCTTCGTCTTCACAGTGTTGTTACTTTCTTACGGATTTGGCAGGTTGTCTTGAGTCTCAATGCCTTGGATTTTTCATTTGTTCTATGGTTTGGGGGCACCTTTCGCTTGTTTTCAATTCACAGATCCAAAGTCTCGCTTCTTCTGTTTGAATTTTTGCTCAATCTTGGCAGCATACCGGTATGTCGTACCAAGCGAGGAGATGTCGAGGAACTTCAGTTCCTCCTGAATTTATCTGTGTAGACAACTTTGGTACTTCAACACCAAATGTTTCTCTTAATATTTGATAGCCAACTTTGTGCGCATGGTATGGAACAGATTCATCAGCTCATGCAAATCTTGATCCCTTTGTTGTTGCAGCGTAGTCCATTGTATGTACTTGTCCTCATAGCTCCCCACGGGATAATATTATTCCTTTATGGCATCTTGGAAAGAATTACAAGTGGGTATGGCCGAGAACAAAGAGTTTTCCTCCTCCGATCCTTGTCCTTTTTCTCACAGTAGGTTTCCCACCAGTCCTTGACATGGTGGGAGGCTTTGAGCAGTGAAAAAATAATCTTCTCCTGGTCGGAAAAGTCATGAACCGAGAAATATCCTTCTAATAGATTCAACCATCTATCTACGACATCTACATCTATTTGGCCATCAAATATGGGATGTCAAAGTTTACTTGTACCTTAAAAGGGGTTGTGCCTCCAAAGTGGCTGCTGGATGCAGATGCACCGCTAGTGGGAAATCGTTGAAGGATCTGGGCGAAGTTATCCATCATCGCATTCCTTTGTTTTCAAGGGCCTTCTCGAGCAATATTTTGATAGGATCTCATGCTCCCTCATTTTTCCTTTTGTCTGCCATGGGTGGCCGTCGGGGTTTGCGAGGCTGATCTTGTACAGGTTCAACCAGATTGAGTCCTAACTCCTTATACCCCGACCTTGTTGGGGACATGCAAAGAAGGATCGAGAAAGAGAAAATTGCTCTGATACCACTGATTCAAATTTATGCAAAAACGCAATAGAATACACAAATAACCATGAATACAAAGATGCAACAGAAATAACACTTGATTTCATTAATATCAAAGAACTAAAATTTGTTTACAAACATAATAGAAATTAACTAGCTAGGGCGCTGGTAGCTTATCTCCGAGAAGAGATGTGGCAGCTATAGGCCTTTGAAATCTATGTTACAATGAGGCTCAAAGGCCTATATATTATTGAGAAACAATGGAAACCCTAAACATCCAAAAACCTAACCCTAGGAGATGAAACGCCAGAATATGGGCCCCGTCGGGGTAAATTGGTACATCAATTTCCCGGGGTCGTAACTTTGGCATACTATCTTCGTTTGACGCATATGATACATCGTTAGAAAGATATATCCGATGAATACAAATTCTAATTATGAATATCATGGTTTGAAGTAGACTAATATTCGTCAGAGGTTTGATGCCCAAAAAACATCGTTTAGGGCCTCAAAACGACTCTGGAAGTTCAAGACCCAAAAAAATGCCAAAAATAGTAAATTGTGCTACAACTAAGGAAACTGAAAAACTAAAAGAAATAATGGTGGGGGTCCAAGTGGAATAGGTGGGTGGCCACCAATATCCACCTGAATCATCCAGATGGATTGATTTTGGGTAAAAGATAAAAGCCTTGTATGAAACTTCTATATGATTCACCTAGGTATCACCCAAGAAAGAAATGAAACACTTATCTTTGAGTAAAGGGGGACCCACAATGAAATATGATTTAAAATGATTAAAAGGTTAGTTGAAGGATAGGAACTC
>ML867391.1:6719-21183 GCA_009831015.1 Picea engelmannii
TTGTGGGACATAGATGTTAAAAACACTTACCTGGTAACCCGAGTCTTTATGAAGGAATTTGGTGTGTATCCAGTGCATGCATGTGTCAGAGCTGAGCAGATCTATTTTGGAGGCATTCCACAGTGTGCAGAGTCCTCCTGAGGCGCCTCTGGCGTTCCCAGCAACTCTGAGGCTTCCTTTCCATACCTTCGACAAGGTTTTAAGAGCGTCTTGCTGGCTCATTTTGGTCTCCTGGAGCAGTAGGATGCTTGCTTTCGAAGCTTTGATAATATCCTTGAGCGCTTATTCCTTCCTTTTGCTGCCCATTCCTCTACAGTTCCAAGAGGTTATGATCATTATAAACCTTGAGGGGAGGGGTGGCCTCCTTGGGAGGCTTTGGCTTGCTTCCTTGTGTGACGAACGCTAATCAGCTGCTTGATGGTGGGTTGTGACCCGTTGAGGACATCTTTGTAGGTTTCCTGGTCCCTCTCAGTTTTTTTTGTTTTCCTGCCTCTTCTTGTTTTCTTTGGAGTGACCCAAACTTCGTTTGCCTCATCTGAGTCGCTGCCTAAGGAGATCTCCCCTTCCTCTATGTTTTGACTGCCTTCCGGCCTTTGGGGGGAGTTTGTTTGCGCCCCTTCTTCTTCTGCTGGCTGATTTCCCTTGTCTTCGGAGTTCTAGTCTCCCTTTGCTCCCTCTTGCGCTTTTTTACTTGGAGCTGGCTCCCCTTCCTCCACTTCTTTAGCCAAGATACTGAAGTTGTTCTCTGTTTCCTTGGTCCCTGAAGATTTGGCGTTTGGTGGGTTTGTCTGTTCATTTCTTTGACCCTTCGCTTTGGATTTCCCCTTCCGGGCCTGTTGCCAACCTTCTTCCCCTACTTTCTCTGTGGGGGGACTCTTTGGGCAGTTCCTTTGGAAGTGGCCATATTCGTGGCAGCCTCTGCACTTGAATGGGAGTTGTTCGTAATCCATCTTTTGGTAGTGGTGCCAGTCACTGACTTTTAGTTTTATTGCTTCGGGCAGACCTACCTCCAGGTCAACCTCCACGCAGATCCGCGCACAGGAGTACTGGTCTCTTGGCTCTGCTCGGTCAATGTAGCGTCCTAGACCATTCCCTATTGCCTGAAGCGAGATGGTGTTCCAGCAGTGAATCGGGAGGTTAGGGAGTCTGACCCAGACCAGAACATCCTTGGGAACTTCTAAAGCAAGGTCAAGGCTTGGGGTCCATCGATTTAAGTAGAGTCCTTGGGTGCCCATGAAGTATGGGCCATTTCTGAAGATCAAATCTCTATCCTCCTGAGAGATAAATTCGAAAATGAAGTACCCTCACCCGACCGCATAGCATGTAACACTATTTGTGATCAGCGGCATCCAGTTTCGTTGTATCCAGTTGTTTGTATATCTGGTTGAGGGCCAAAGCCCCATGAACTGACCAACAAGTCCGCGTTCAGAGAGGGATAGGGCTACTTTCATTGGAAGTTCGGGCGACAGATCGATCTCTGGAATAACATCCATTTTCTTGACAAAGCTCGGGGGTGATGTAGGGGTCGACTTCTTGCTGCAAGCTGCAACCAGCTTCCGAAAAGAGGTGGAGGGGGAAGGAGGGGGCGACTGCTTCCCTCCTTGAACTGCCATGGCGGCGCACCAGAGAACCCTAGGCTTTACCAGGGCACGAGGTCAAGGTCGCGATGGGATTGTTGTCACTAGCACATAATCATAACAGATGATGTTATCTTAGTGAGCGCTTTATCCTTCACGCAGAGCCAAATAAAAAATTGAAGTTTAAGTGGTATCAACCACTTCCAAATCTTTTGAAGCCACGAGATATCCGCATCATTGGCTAGAGGTTGAAGGAGGGCCGCATAGACGTTTTTAACGGTGAGAATGCCAGAGGCATCACCTCCGGCCCATAGGAGAGTGTCCTGCGAATCTTTGAGAGAGATTCCGGCAGATTTCAAGGCTGTAGTATAGGCGTCCCATTCCATTGCCAGCGATCCCCAGAGCTGTAAATCATTGCTGTGATACTAGAGGTCGGGGAGAGGAAGGGCGCAAGCTGCCACTTTCACCTGCGCCAGGCACCCGAAATTTAATGAAGAAAGCTGTGATCTGAGATGTGGCGAGAGGATCGAGAGGTTCTCCAAACCGAGAATTTTATCCCTCCCAAGTAAAATCTCAGTACCCGATCCGGGCTTCCATCGAAGCCAGTGTAAAATCATCGGTGAGGCAGAGGTCAGGCCCTTCCAAAAGGGTGAAGCCCTTCTCTGATCAAGTGAAGTCTTTCGTAACCAATGGAGGAGAGGAAGGGCACCAAGATATTTATCCATAATGACTCGGTGCCAAATGTTGTCATGTGTGATCGCTCTCCAGAAAGAACAAGCCAGGAGTGTCGTGTTGAAAATAGAAAGGTTCTTGAGCCCCCACCCCCCAGCCTTTCGGGGTCTAGAAAGTGACTGCCAGCTGCAAAGGTGAAAACGATGTTTCCTAGCAAGGTCGTTCCACAGGAAGTTAAAGGAGAGCCTACGTAGCAAAATAGTGATTTTGTTTGGGATCCGCTCAAGAGTCATCCAGTAGACAGCAAGACCTTCAAGCACCGTTTTGACTAGGATGAAACGCCCACCCAGGGACAACCACTTATTACACCAAAAGCCTATTCTCCTTTCGAATAATGCCACTAGCCAGCTCCAATCTGTAGAGGTGGAGGCTCCCAGTTTCAGCCGGTAGCCCAGGTAACTGAATCCTTCTTTCAAATCAAAAAAAGAAAAGGGGATGGAGTCTTTGAGTAGCGAAAGATCAGCCTCAGATAATCCCCAATAATGAACAGTGGATTTTAAGGAGTTAATGGTCAGACCCGAAACTGTGCAAAAGAGTTGAAGTACATCCAAAATAACAAGCCACTCCGTAAGGTCAGCTTTTGACATTAGGAGAATGTCGTCAACGAACATGAGATGTACAATCTTGATGAGTTTTGATACCTTTATACCAGAGATTCGGTGTTCGGAGATGGATTTTGCAAGGAGAAGGCTAAGGCTTTCTATAAAAAGGATGAAGAGGTATGGAGAGAGTGGGCATCCCTGTCGGAGCCCTCTTTCACTTTTGAAGAAACTAGATGCCTCCCCATTTATCAACACCGCAAAATTAGCACTAGTGACACAGGACAAAATCCAGTCCGTGAACTTGTCACCAAAGCCCACTGAGTGAAGGATTAGTCTCAAAAAAATCCAATCTATGCTGTCGAAAGCCTTTTTGAGGTCTATTTTCATGATCAAAGCCTTTAGATTTTTCTGTTTGATGGAGTGGATGCTCTCGTGGGTAGCACCAATGGCATCTTGTATTCTTCTACCTTTTAGAAAACCGAGTTGTTCAGCAGATAGGCTCCTTTCCAGATACGGCTTCATCCAGTTAGAGATAACTTTTGAAACTACCTTGTAAATAAGGTTGCACAAGGAGATTGGTCTGTAGTCATTGAAGGAGACTGAATTGTTTTCTTTAGGAATCAAAACCAGGAAGGTGGAGTTAAGACTTTTTGTGATCTTACCTTTGATGCGAGTGTCCTCCACCATCTGGAGGAGATCTGATCCAGTGAGATCGAAAAAGTAGGTGAAGAACTCTGTCGTCCAGCCGTCGGGCCCTGGACTTCTCTCTTTTTTGAAATGGATCAAAATTTCCTTAAGCTCCGGTAGAGTGACTGGCTTATAGAGGTCGGATGCTTCAGTGGTTGTTACCAGTTTTGGATAAAGGCTGGAAGTAGCAACTTTCTCAATAAGATTATGACTTCTGTTGGCTTTGAAAAGTTGTTCAAAATATGTGACAGTGTCCGCTTTGATTGTCTCTTGACCACAGAGAGTCTCATCACTATCGCTTTGAATTGACCAGATTTGTTTTTTGTTTCTGTTGTAACTTGCTAAATTGTGAAAAAATTTGGTATTGGAGTCTCCCCATTTAAGCCAGGTCGCTCGGCTTCGAAGTCTCCATCGCTTTTCCTCTTCCCGCAGAATGTGATCTATGCTCCTTTCTAGCGCCTTTAAAGAATCAGAGTCTTCTAGTGACAGGGCGGCTGTGGTTGATAGTAAAATGAGATTATTAATCTCAGACTCCAAGTTAATTAGATGGGCCGCCTCCGTTTCCATCTTAAGTTTACTCCAGGACTTTGAGTGAGCTTTTAGAACCTTTAGTTTCCATATAATTCTCAGCTGTGGGTTACTTTCTCTATGAAAGCACGGGTCTGTCCAGACAGAATGGACAAGATCGGAATAGTCAACTGAGGATAGCCAGTGGTGATTGAACTTGTAGGGGAAAGAAAAATGTTGGAGGGGAAGATTCAGCTTTAGGAGAATGGGCGCATGGTCAGAAAAGAAAGGAAGCTCCACCCACGAGGTTGGGAAGCCTGAGGAGGACATGTAACTATCAGAAATTAAAAAACGATCGAGCCGTATCAGAAATTAGTGAAATGGAGTTGCTCCTATTGAAATAATTGCTATGGTGCGTCTCATAATATATCTAAATAAATTGAGCAAATGGAAGACTATTTGTGGCCTAAGGTTGTCTTCAATTAGATATTGTGCAAAAGAAAGTAAATGAGATATTCACTTGAAGAGGGGCCCTACGAATAGTAAAGAGATAATAGGTTCCACAAGTGATCCTAGTATAAAAGGCGGCCTAAGGTTGTCTTCAATTACATATTGTGCAAAAGAAAGTAAATGAGATATTCACTTGAAGAGGGCCCCTACGAATAGTAAAGAGATAATAGGTTCCACAAGTGATCCTGGTATAAAAGGCTAGGGAGAAAGAAAAAATATTATATTGAAGAGTTTAACCCCACTTACAATCACTATAAAAAAGCGTACATAGGGGCGGCCAATATATATTGGAGAGACAAAATGCCCATTGTCCAATTAAGAACCAATTCCCGTCAACTCCGTTGTGAAACCAGGCATTGGAAAAGACCAAAGGAAGCTTGGGAAGAAAGGGTGTGTATGTTATGCACCTCCAGAAAAGTGGAAACATAAAAATATTTCATTTTAGAGTGTGAAGCTTTCAAAGACAGAAGGGACACTTATGTAAGTATCTTGACAACTAGCTCTTGGAATAATTTATTCAGCGAGGGGACAATGGAGAAAGTGGGAGAGCTCATCATCAAGCTGAACAGGAAAAGGGTTGAAATGCAGAAATCGGTGTATGAGGTGGTATGTCCCATAGGCTATTGTTAGCCTCGTGGACATTAAAATTTCTTTCTTTCTTTCTTTCGCTCTCCATTAAGCCTCTCCAACACCCCATCCCGGGATTCACAAATGCAATATTACTAGACTCGGAATCGACAAAAAATTGACGAGGCAAAGGAGAAAAGAGTTTGAATCGAATCGAGAATAAATCGGGAAAAACTCGTCAAGTACAAAAAATAAAGATATGCACATATTTTGAGTTAAAAAAAAACATTTTTCATAGATATTCAATAAAGTCATGTCCATATAATGCACAATATGAATAGATGTTCAAAATTTCATGGATGAATAGGTATCTCATATATAATATAAGTCCAAATAAAGACTTGGACACATCCACTTATTGAAGTTAAATAAATAATAAATATTGAATATGAAATCGTAAAAAAAACAAGAAGCAGATTTTCCCATGTCTTGGGTTGCTTGACCCTCAAGGTTCTTCAAGTCCTCAAGGCCAAAAAAAAATGATCCTCTTTTAAATGAAGCCAATTGGATGTAGGATCTAGCTTTGCCTCTTTCTATTTTAGGTCAATAGTTGAATGGTCCAAACCTACCATCATCATGAAACATTGAAATGTGAATTAAAGTTTGAGGTTTAAAATTTAAAATAATCCTTTAAATTCAAATGATTAAGCCTTAGATAAACTAAGCTAGGTCTCATGTTTTTTAGTATCTCACTTTGTAATTGCTTATTGCAAAGTCAAAGATTGAAATGGAGAAATACAAGGTCATTTAAGTGCTTTTGTGTGAATTGGTTGCACTTCTTGGAATGTATTTTCTCAAACACGCTCTAGTTGTGCTCGCAACTTGAAGCATTATAAGTCTGATTTAAGATTCGAATGGTAAATCTCTTAAGATTTGGTGTATCACTAACAAATTTTTCCACCAAAGACCTAGAAAGTGGCAAGGGTTCAAGAGTCAACATCAAAGACGATAAAAACTTAAAAGAATCGAGATAATAAAATGTAATAAAACAAAAAAAATAAAGAAAATTTAATGGATTTTGATGAAGCTTTCAAGTGTACTTGGCAACATTTTAGTCCTTTCGCGTATATCATTGGTATAGGAAAATAATTTTGTAGGCACCCTATCTTGTAGTTTGGCATTGACACAAATTTGGCTTTCTTGATCAGGGATACACCTTTTCATGCATATCATAAACCCTCTACCAACCTCCCCATCCTCATTACATATGGTCTTATCATAAAAATATGTTAGGGTTAAAAAGTACCCCACAACATGTAAGGGAGAATGCAATTGCCTATCCCAATGCTCATCAATAATATCCCAAAGAGACATATGCTTGGCCTCCTCATCCTTATATCTTATTTTGATGGCCTCTTTGGTGAGACCCATTGCCTCATAAATGTAACCCATAGAGGTTTTTTCACTATCAACCATCTTGAAAGATCAAAGTCCATTGCCAAACATTTGAATTTTGATATAAACCAAATTTGAAAATGAAATGAAGTTTGACTTTGCAAATGAACATTGGAAATGTGTAAGAATTAAGTACCTGAGCCATTTGAGAAGTGACTCTGTCACAACAATAATCTCTTTAGCATCTTTCCATAAACCATCATGATTAAATGCACGCGCAACAATGTCAATGCCTTCAAGGGTTTTTCCATGTTTAGATACCATCCACTTGGGTCCCAAAAACATTCTCTTGAGATTTTCCTTTTGCTCAACCACAAATTGCAAGGAGATGAAATTCGTTGCAAATCTAGTCATTGCAGGAAGAACAAGTTCCTTGCCTTCAATGTATATTCTCATGGTGTTGAGGACATTTGCATGATTGTAAATATATTTGGTTATGGATTTTTCCTTATACACAACCTCTTGTATCTAGACAAGTCTACCAATGTCCTTAAGAGTTACATCTATGCAACATGCGACACAAGAGGTCCAAAATATGGTGGGGTCCCTAAGCTCAAAAAGTCTACTAGCAACCATATAATTAGTTACATCGTCGATAACAATATGTACAACATTTTATTCTCCTACTTCCTGAATAAATTTCTCCATCTTTTCATAAATTAGTTGGGCACTCTTAACTTTGTCCAAGGCATCCACTGATTTGAGAAACATTGTTCCTTTTGGACAAGATACAAAGAAATTTATCAAATTTGTGTTCCTATGATCTATCCATCCTACACTCATGATGGTGCACCTTGGTTTTTTTCCCACGATGAACAAAACTTAGCAAGTATAAGGTTGATCTCATCAACGCTTTCTAATAGAAAATATATCCTGAGGCTCTCACATGTAGGGGCTTTGAACCTTGGGCCTCCAATAGTGATTGTATCAATCATAGATTGCCAACAAGGGATTATGGCACAGTGGAAGGGATGTTGGAATAGTACCAAAAGTTAGCAATGGATTTCCTTGCTTGACTATGGACATTCTTTTTCCAACCGGTTCCATCCAAGCTAGGTTGGGCATCCAGTTGTGTGCAACGAGAAAATAAAGCATGTATATTTCTACTTACAATGCTCATGTTTGTAAAAATGGGAGGAGGAGGAGGAGGAGGAGGAGGAGGTGGCATTTGGCTTTGACCATGAGGCATTCATGGAACATTATAACTTGGGCTTGACATCGAGGATTCAATAGAGGGAGGTGACAATGGGGTATTAGAAGAAGTTTGGCCACTTGCAAGATTTGTCATTTCTGCATTTATTCTTTCTTTCTTGGCTTTAAACTCATTCATGGTATCAATGGTCAAGTTGAATTGGTGTTTAATATATTGGGGAACACCATTACAATGTCATGGCTAAGAATCTGGGCAAGGTGGTATTTGAATCTAAAAATGTTGCCACTAGATTTAGCTTTACAAAATTGACATGGAAGCTTAACTGATCCTGGAATATTTCCATAGTAAGCTCAAGCAACGTTCTTCTCCATTGGCATTTTCATTTTTTTGGAACTTACTGTAATGTTCGTTGCTCATTGTTTAGGCCCGAGGGTTTACTTGATGGTTGTTCTTTAGAGTTTAAAGTTTTAAACTTTACTTGCAAGTTGCAACAAAGGTTGTCGATGACTCAATAGTATACTACAACCTATTTCAACTCCTGCAAAAAATAAAATAGCAAAACGAAAACCTAAATAACTCAAAATAACCCAAAAAAACACTAAATATTTCCTAAAAAATGTTCCTATAAACCCTAAAAAATAAAAAACAGTCAATAATTGTTGAATTAGTCTATAGGGGTTACCTCCAAGGGTGAAAAAGAAGCTAAAACGGGCCTATAACAATCACTTGCATAGTAAAACCCCAAAAATTCCCATTGTTTTTTATGCCTTAGATGCTTAGCAATGTCAATGGATGGCCTTAGATGGATTACTTCTTTCCTCCTGTAGCTCCATTTGTCACTATTTGTCACTTGCAATCAATTGACGAAGAAGAAACTAGCTCAAATAGTTAGAAAAAATGAAAGAAAACCCACAAAAATATGTTTTTACAGACAAAGTGTCTTGAGCTGACTTTGACTTGTGATTTGAAATCACAATTCATACTAAAATCATGATTTTCACTTGCATTGATTGAGTCAAACTTGGTCAATGTGAGTTTGAATCGACACACTTTGGATCGACTGTTGGAGGCCAATCCAATTCAAACTTGAAAAATCACAGTTTAAAGCACGATCTTGGTTTCACTGCACAAATGCCTTAGAGGGAATTTACAAGACTAGGGGTCCAAATTATATGCTTGTACCTATTTTGAATCATTAACATGGTAGATTGACAAACCAATGATGCATCTATAATAACTTGTATTACAATAAAAGGACAACCGACCTCATATTGGAAACATGAGTCCATCTTTCCATTATAATACATTGCTCTAAAAGTTTAAGACTTTTCTGAGTGGTTCACAAATGTTTGTTAAGGGTATTTCCTGATAATTTTTCAGCCATCTTGGATAATTGAACACTTTATCCTTATCAAGTTTATTTAAGGTCTTTAATTGATCCTTGCATATTTGAGTTTCCGACCTTTTTTTTCTTGGAAAAAAGGCTTCTTATATTAAAATCAAATTCACAAAGTACAAAATTGATTCACATCTATTTAAAGGACAATAAAGATCACAAATATTGACATCTTTTTTTATGAAAGTGCCCTTGGTTGAAAATTGGGCCTCGAGTTCAACATACAACAACCCATGAAAATAATCTAAAGAAAATTATGTTTTTTGAAGATTGCTTATATCTCATCATCCAAATGAAGTATAAACAAACTAATATAATACAATGCCAAATTTCTCGGAGATAACATGGGGCAACAATATCCCTATCGCCTAATACAACAAGCTTCCAAAAAAAGTGTTGACATAGAATGTGATTTTGGAAGGCCCAAATTAGATCATAGTAGGATTTGGCACACCTATAGTGCCAAGAAAGATGCTAGATTATCTCACCCCATAATAAGGGAAATGTGCATTTGAAAAATCAAACTTAGTAAGTCTCACTTTCAAAGGTAGACCCTAGTAAATGACCAACTAAGCAAATATATTCAATTCATAAGAGACTCTATACTCCCAAACCGAGTTCAAATGATCAATCGATTTTCTTTCTTCATCCTCAATATGCCATATTCTATTGAAGATCTCCTTAAGTGTGTGTTTCACATGCAATCTCTGATACAACTAATGGGGTTTGTAAATCCAAATCAACTTATTATAACACCAAAGCAAATTTTGCCAAATGGACCCTAGGGATTTATTATACAATTTGTATGCACCTTTTGCAAGATTGAGGCTTTGTAGGTCTTTTATAACAGCCTAATCCAATCTGAGGAGGCCCTTTTTATGTGATAACAAGAACCTAAACTTTCAGTGTCTCATACTTTCCTCCCAAAGCTTACCCCACACAAAAGTCCCTTCTTTGCCAAACCATTTTAGTAGGAATCTTTCCATATGAGAAAGTGGAATTTTCTGTAACTTCCAAGAACAAGTAGTTTGGCTAGCAATGTCATAGCCCTCTTATGGCCTAGAAGCCTGCCAAGGGAGACATGCTACATTCTTTCAAGTTGCCCAGATTCTCTTGTGAATCAAGGATTATGAAATCTTGAAATTTGTTGAAATGATAAGCATATCCAATATCACAAAGATAAAAAACATCGTGTAATCTTGCAATATGCTTACTAAATAGTATTCTAAATTTGAAAAGTCGTTTCCAAGACTCATCATGATAAAATGCCATGAAAAATCCATTTGACAAGACAAATTAACACCTTAAACACTAATGCCAATCATTCCCAAACCCCATTCTACCTCAACATTGTAACTTTTCCACTTAACCATTGTGAGACCCCTTTTACCACCACTTGGACCAAAGTTCATATAAACTTTTCTAATTTTCCAAATTGGGTGGTAGAAAGGATCTAACAAAAAAAACATAATACACATGGCTAGCCTAAAGAATATGACAAACCACAATGAGCATGAGCTTACTTGCATGCAAAAGGTCCCAAAAGTACCAACTTGGAAATTTACATTGAAGTTTTTGAAGACCTAGTGCCACATGTCATCTAAGGAAACATTAACACCAAAGGGCAGTCCTAGATACTTAATAGTGTGCCCATCATTAACCCATCATCACAGCCAATTTAAAATAATGGTTGCAACGAGTCCTTGTTTGCCCTAGACACATACTTCTGTGATCTTTTATGCCTTCTTTCTTATTTGGAACTACTTAACTTACTCGTGAGGCCAACTTTTGCTCCCATTAGATGACAGTGGATGAAGAAGGAAGAAAATCCCTACCCCAGACACAGTCCTTTGAAACGTTAATCAGAGTGGCTCCTACTTGCTTAAATGATTTTTCTACAAGTTTTAATTCTTTCTATAATATCGCAACTTGCGCAACATCTTCGTTTTTCTCCCTCAAGTGAAATGAGTACATGAGGATGCCAGGATGCCAAATAGGTGAAATTTGGCTAAAATTGTTTTAATGAAATCATGCATATCAGATTCATAGATTGTATAATGTGAA
Source organism: Picea engelmannii (assembly GCA_009831015.1). Classification (NCBI taxonomy): domain Eukaryota; kingdom Viridiplantae; phylum Streptophyta; class Pinopsida; order Pinales; family Pinaceae; genus Picea; species Picea engelmannii. The sequence goes on from ML867391.1 coordinate 17,910, forward strand.
TGCAGTAAGGAAATTTGAACCTGTTCAATTTATCCATCATCAGAATCTACACTTTTAATGGATTTTTGAATTTCAAGAAAAATGAGATCATCGAATTTCCATAAAAACAAATTGATAAAAAAACAAAGAGTTACTCCCTTTCTAAGCACACTTCCCTAAATGTGCACCATTCATTGCCTTCGAATATCTTGCAAATGGCTAAGAAGAACAAAATCTTTGAACTGAAAAGTTATTGGTTATGCTCAGGGAAGTTATGTACACTTCATTCATTTTTACCTTCACAAGTAAATAATGGTCTTTCAGCTTCTGGATCAATTTTTCAGCTTTGGTGGAGAATTCCGCCGAAAGGTTTCTGGGTTATATTCTGCTTATGAAATAATGGTCTTTCAGCTTCTGGATCAAATTTTCAGCTTTGGTGGAGAATTCCGCCGAAAGGTTTCTGGGTTATATTCTGCTTATGAAATTTGTTCAACAGCTCAGATTTATAAGAGGAATCAATAGCACTATTCAATTCTGTTATCTTTGGCTAAGCAGTAGTTAGTGTGGGTATCTACTTGGTCAAAGTTCTCGTGGAGCACTTGCACCTGGCTACAATGGAAGGATGTCTATTTCGCGGGCCAGCAACTTGCATCAATGCGGTTGTCTTTGGATAGGCAGTGGGGAATGGAGATATCTATTTGACCAAAGTCGTTAAGGACTTAGCTGACCCCAATTGAAGGGTATCTATTCCAGCCCAGGACTTGCATCCAACCCCAATCATTGTTACATGCCCGCTCAAACATCTACAAACATGAACAAAATTCATGTAATTCTTTTTGGCAAGCTTCCTTTCGACGTCTCTATGGATCTTTAACTCTGCAGGTCTGCAAACTTTGACTTGCGGGTAAGGCAAACTTGCTTTTGTGGATTGCGAAATTCTTGCTTTACAGGTTTCCACAACTTGATTTTTGCGGATTGTGGAGTTCTTGATTTGTGAGTTCAAACTTCAAAGTTGTTATGGGTGGCAGGAACTTCAATTTGCAGGTTCTTGTCTTGCAGGACCCCAAAACTGCTTTACCGAATGCTACCGTCTGCAACCTCGCCTTCCAGATCTACCACTTGACCCTGAATATTTGGTTGATTTTACAAACTTTGTCTTTGCAACACCTCCTTTCTGCAACTTAATCGTACAGATTTCAATTTCACAGACTCCTCACTTCCTGCAACTTGTCCTCGAAGATTCTTTTCTTCACAACCTGTGCTTGTGGGTTTTTCAAAATATAAATAGATGTTCAATAAGAAGGAATCTTGACAGCAAAATGGCCTTTGCAGCAAGATCATCCCTGCAAGGAAATGACACAGCAGCTAATCGACCCAATATAGTCGTTTCGATAAAATACTCTTTATGGAGACTTCTTTCAACAATGGCCAGCCTTAGCAGAATAATGGCTAGACTACAGTAGGATGACGTCCAACAAGAATAATCCTACCCAGGCAACAACTGCTCCTGGCCAAAGAAGACAATGTCAGAATCCAAAATTGTACAGAACTCGCTCGTTGATGTAGCTTAACAGAACAAAACCCTCTATCCCAAGGCCTCACTAAGATTGAACAATTCCACCCGAAGGTCATTGTTGCCCAAAGCATAGGTTATAGTGCCGAGCTTGCGCTTTAATACCACTTGTCATGTATGTATGTATCATTTGGCGGGGGTTATCAAAATCCCAACATTCTCTGTACCATTTAGGACAATCCAAAATACCATTTATGACAATCCAAAAGTCCAAAATCCTCATGGTAACGACCAAATAACAGGTTCAAGGCCATTTAAGTAATGAGAGCCACACTAGCTGAATACAACAAAGAACATATGAATCATAACATATTTATTGCATATAAATGATAATCCTACTAGATCCCTCACCGGCCTCGACTAGATCAACATGAGAGTAATGCGCACATGGTATGGCCTTGACAGGCCCTAACCAACTCAATGTGAGGAACATGGCAAGTTTGAGACTTCTGCGGAGATGGAGCTCCTTGTGACAACCAAGGCTAACTTAACAACTCCAACCTGGTCACAGCCAAGGCTAACTTGACAACTCCAACCTGATCAAGGATATAACTACAACCTTCCTTGCTAGCACCAATCAGATCAGGGACCGGAATTTATATAAACAATCAATATAGCAACAAGACACGCAACATGCATCCTAAATTTCAATTTCCTCCCTAGTGCAGGTATGCAACCGACCGTTCAGAATGACTGCCCCAATTAGATTAGGGCATGGAATTTTTATAAAAAAATTGATGTAACAACAAGACACCCAACATGCATCATGAATTGCAATTTCCTCCCAAGTGTAGATATACAACCTACAGCTCAGAATGATTGTCTCATCATTAGAAAGTGAGATGCCACTTTCCCCATCTAATCAGTTCCTCTTTCCATGAGTTTCTTTCCACTCAAAGTATATAGATGGATATATTTGCTCCTTTCGTAATAGCATGTATGGTGCTCTATTTCCCTAGCTCACATACATTCTAATCATATAACTTGGTGATTTCGTTCATACATTCGATTTAGCCCTTTAAAAACCATCCATTAGGTCAAATCGTGATGGAATAATGATAATTGATATGAATCATAACATGCAATTGATAATCCAAATGAACTATTTTCAATGCTACCATTTATTTATTTTAGAATAGGTAAAGATTATAACAGAAAGTAAGCAATCTATTATCTTTTAATCAAGATTACTTATGAAACTGATTGTTATGAAACATATTCACCATCTTGATTGTGATTGTTGTGAAACAGATTCACCTGAGGCATTCCTCCAGTAACCAACGATAGGCATTCCTCCTTGAACACCACCCTTCATCTCGGACAGTAATATGTCCTTGAACACCACCCTTCATCTTGGACAGTAATATGACAATGGAGCCGATCTTTGAGAATCAATATTTCCTTGAGAACTCAACAATTTGTAGCTATAAAACCCTTGCTAGCCCCTATTACTTCAAGTTGAAAGTCAATGTGCAATCTACGACAATAGATCCCTTATTGGGCTTGACTAGATCAAGGTGAGAGTAAATGTGAACATGGTATTTCCTTGTTGGCCCTGACCAACTCAATGTGAGGACATTGGCAAATTCGAGACTTCTGCGGAGATGGAGTTTCTGTTCATAGTGAAGGCTCACTTGACAACTCCAACAGGGTCAAAAAGAAAAAAAATACAACCTTCCTTGCTAGCCCCAATCAGATAAGGGGCCCTAATTTGTATAAACA
>ML867392.1:7525-21183 GCA_009831015.1 Picea engelmannii
ATGTATTGAAGGATAGTCATTGATTCTATGAAGTACTAACCCACTGCAAGCACATACTCTAGTTTTCTTTGTTTTGTCTCGCAAACAGGTGCCATTCAGTGGAACATTTTCTTCTTGACTATCTCATACTTGGCTGTAATCTGCAAAAGGGAACCTATTATCTAGATCCATTATCCTTAGCCCTTCTTAAACCCAGATTACATAGGGACGTCTCCCTTGGACTAGCCCTCCTAAATAGAAAGAGCCCCCCCATCGAGGTGACAGTGGGTGGGGAAGCTCCTGTTACGCCGGTTTCAAAGCCTTGACTCAAGCTATCTAAACCCCTCCTACAAACCGTGCGATAACAGCCTCAAAATACAATATTCATCAATGGGAGCATCATAGTCAAAGCTGTTAACAATAAAAGGTCTCCTCTTGTGCGACCAAAATGTGCTCTATCATTCATATAATAGTTTTGAAATGTACCCTGTCCATGGACAAAGAGTGCAGCAACAGAAATCAAGGTCTGTTGGATCCTTAAAAGCAGAAATTTTTACAATCATGTCTACAAAAAAATCAATCATTCAAATCAGCAAATGCCTCTTGACTACTTGAGTGAATCAGGATTAGGAATTTGTATAATACACTATCTGACTACCTGCAAAGACGTTGAGATGGTACTTACCAGCAGACTCAACAATGGAACTGCTGTAGAACATTAAACTGTCGATTCAACTGAATTTGCTGTAGAAGAGACAAGCCAATTCCAATCTACAAAATCTCATTTTTAAGCAACAATCAGAATCCAATGTCATAAATCCTTATCACATTGGCCCAAATACTAAAAAAACAGCAAAAAGAGAAGCACACGTTCTTCCATTTGTACTTGAAATGTTGACAATTATAAACTTCAAGTTAGATGGTATTCATATCTTCTCTCTCATAGTTCAGAGAATTTGATACCGATTTCAGCAAATGCCTCTTGACTACCTAAGTGAATTGGGATTGGGAATTTGTGTAATACACTATCTGACCATCTAAAAATATGCTGAGGTGGTACTTACCAGCAGACTCAACAATGGAACTGCTGTAGAACATAAAACTGTCGATACAACTGAATTTGCTGCAGAAGAGACAAGCCAATACCAATCTACAAAATCTCATTTTTAAGAAACAAACAGAATCCAATGTCATAAATCCTTATCATGTTGACCCAAATACTAGAAAAACAGCAAAAAGAGGAGCATACATATTCTTCCATTTGTACTTGAAATGTTGGCAATTATAAACTTGAAGTCAGAGGGAGTTCATATCTTCTCTCTCATAGTTCAGAGAGTTTGATACCGATTTGATGATTACTTTCTTTAGTCACACTCTAAAATGTAATAAGGTTTTGTGTAAGTTATAACTATGATTTATCCCAAAAACAGAAATCCAAATCACCAAGTAGAATCTTTTCTACATACATCCAAGAAATGAACGCTGGGGCACAATATTTTGTAGCGTTGACTTCATTTACTTCAAGGGAGACATCACTATCGTAGCCATGGAAATGAAGGTTCAAACTTCAAACTCTATATTTCATATATAACTCACCAGTCATCTTGAAGATTCTGGGGTGTGAAAGAGTCCAAGAGCCAAGAATGTGCAAGGGATTACACCTAGACGTCTGGGAACTAATAACCATAAAAAATTCTCAAAAGCATCAAAACATGGGCAAATGAACGGACTTCGAAAATTTATCCTTATTAATCCTGCATACAGCAATTGTAAAAGGTCTCTAGGCAAGGAATAACCTACTTATATATGTCAGCATAATACCAATAGTAACAAGAAGCTGCTCCAAAAATAGCCAGTGATTAGTCAGTAATGAGATTTGCAATTTAGTTGCAATAATCCTTATAATACAGTAATATTTTATTACGATATCACATGTGATTGTTACAATGCTTCCCCGAGAGTACTTGGGAGATATTTCAGCTATGTATATAGGTAACTACAGTGATTATGTTACACTTTGCCTATCAGATTCATATCAAACCAATAATTTTGTCAAAACAAAAACATACATATCAAACCAATAATTTTGTCAAAACAAAATAAACACACATCTCTCCCTCCAACATACATAGATACACTAAACACAAATCTCTCTCTCCAACACATGCAAAGACCAAAACTTCAATAATATTCACTCATCTGTATATTTTCCAAAAGGAAGGTGTCAACTCACAGTGAATAAGACAAATCCCACTCCAAATCCTGTTTGCAATCAACCCAAATACAAAAGTGAAGCATTCTAAACATATAGAAACAACACAGGCAGTGAGGATTGGTTTCAAGTTTGTAGGCATAAAAGGAACTCTACCTCCAAATACTAGAAACTAGCCACTCAAATTTTTTGTCCACGTTGTGGGCATGTTTGGTTGGGAGTAAACCCATCAGCTGGTTGTTTGAACGCCTAGTAGTTGTTTGTGTGTGGCTTTGAACTACATTTTTTGTTCTTTCGGAGTCTGCTCTGCTCCCTTAGAGGTTTAGGGATTGAATTCATAAACTTTGTATCCAACTATACATATTTTTTATTTTTTTCATGAAATGAAATATTGACAAGATTTTGAATTTAATAATCTGATATACAATTGTATAGATTTTTTCTGATTTTGTTCATTAGCTGAAACATCCAAAAAAATATTATTTTGGATGTTTGTATTACTAGCATAGATTCATCTTAACCTTGAATCTTTGTATTAAATTTGGTCTGGAGGGTATGATGCAGAACCTTGTATGTCAAAGTTCATGAGTTCAATACTACAGCCTGGATCTTTGTATTAAATTTGGTCTGTAGGGTATGATGCAGAACTTTGTATGTCAAACCTCACGAGTTCAATACTACAGCCTGCCCTTGTCTTGAGGTTGTAACCTTTACTATCAAATGTCATTCCTTTTCCAATTAAGGCAACCTTAGTCTTATACATCTCCAGTTGGAGGCTTGTATCAAAGGTGAATGAACTTTGGAGGGTTTGCAGATGGTCGCCACAAATAAATGTGATCCATTTTCAACCCTTTGAATTGCTCCATATCTAATATCTGCACAGTGAGTACAACATTGTAAGCAGAATCAATGTTGTGTCCTCATTTGCAAGTGCACATGGAATAATTAATTTTACAGTTGCATTTACAAGCTGCCAGGTCAGACTAACCTTGGAAAAAACATGCTGGACATACTTAAACTTTTGTTCAAACTCAGGACTTCTGCTGAATCTGAGAAAATGGAAGCACTAGGCAAAATGCTTCTTTCCCTCTGACTTGAAGTAATTGTCCCGACTTAAAGTAATTGTCCTCAAAAATACCCAGAAGCACCCCTGCTGCTTTGTCGATATGGTATTGAACTTTAAAGAAATAGAAAGATCTTTGGTCGATTCTAGAGTCACAAACACTTCAGTGGCTTGGAAAGACTTAGTAGCTCTAGCAAGACTCTCCGCAAAACCCTTCAATGACTTAGTTAAAGAAGAAACGCATTCTTTATAGGGCCAAGAAATCTCCCACTCTTTTAAAACCAAGACCAAGAAGCCTCACCATGCCGCCAACATGAAAATTAGGAAAAATGAAATCGTTTAAAATGAAAATTTTTAAATAAATGATATGACGAAATGTTGATGAAATAAACAAAAAATTATGAGATAAATAAACTTACAAAGAATTGTTTTAAGGTTTATCCTCTACAGGAAAAACACTGAAGGTTAAATCTCTGCACAAGAGGAAAGCAATACTAAGAAATACTTGTGAACATCAAAGTTGCAAGTGATTTCATAATTATAGTAAAATCATTTCTCCTAATATCATAGAAGACAATGAAAATTAACAACATGATTGAAGATACTTTAAGATAAAACTCCTTAATTGAGTGCACTTACCTTACTACAGCACTAGGAGGTATAATTTCTGGGGAAGTAGTGTTGATTTGTGTCATCTAATAGTATCATAGCTTATTGTAGACTATGTTCTTAGAGGAGAGACTCATGGATGGAATGAACTCTTACATAGTATTGCATAATGCGAGTCAAGTCAGCGGGACACGAGAAGACTTAACTCTATTCTAAGTCATCCCCTAAAAGGACAATAAAACTTAGTTATATTCTCATACTTATGTCAAATGTTAAAGGACAGCAACTTAATGAAAAAAGTAAATTTGAGACCATCCATTGTCACATAAAGGTATGTCCTACCGAATTTCCAAAATTGATGAACAATCATATATAAACTGTAATGTTCCCAAGCCAATTTTTTTGCTTGGAACACTAACTAACCACTGATTTGATTATTAATTGTTGTGTATGCAGGTTGGCCATGAACATTTCGGCCTTAGGGTTTATTCAGTTATTCAGTCACAGATTATACAAGAACCATTGCCATCATATGGAGATCATCAACAATACATAAGATAGGAACCACAAACAAGATCTGAACTTTATTATAGGAAAGCAAGCACCTGATACAAATAGATAAGCAGATCTGGAATAGCTTCAGATGGCTTCAAGACAATAATAGAGCTGCATACAAAATGCTCCCGGAGATACAAATCAAGCCTCCCAAAGGCTGCAATAGAAGATGAACGCTCAACTGCAAAACTAGGGTTTTAGCCTAACCCTCAAGCTGCTAGTACAGCCCGCTGAAGACAGTGTATACCAGGGGCTCGACCCTCCTGAAGATGAAGACCCCCAAATGTTGCTAGACTCCTTCCAATGATTGATCAAGGCAATGGTAGCCTCCCCCTATAGTATGGACTCTGGAGCATCAACACTGAAGCTTCCTCCCCAAACTGCAGAAACCCTAAACTGGTATGACCCTCCTGAAACCCTGGATATGGCCAATAGTTCGACCTAGCTGAATAATGGATTTGAATCCCCTGAAACTCTCTAGGATGATAGATCGGGCCTATGGCCTTCTAGATCTAATCTGATCTGGCCTATGGCCTATGGCCTTCTAGATCTGAGAAACACTGAATCACCAAATCGTCCTCTTCCTCCTGAAATCGTCCCAACCTGCAGACAAATGATAGGGACGTGATGACTCCTCAAAGAAACCCCCAAACTAATGAGCAAGGGCTTGCAAGCAAAAACCTAATGCTGAAAACCTCCAAAACTTCCTCAATATGCTGGATCGAGCTCTTCCTCAACCAATGATGCGCCCCTGCAAGAAAACCCTAGATGGTACGACCCTGCTGGTCCAACTGGTACGGCCCTGCTAGTCTCCCCTGAATAGATGATGGATGTAGAATGGTGTGCGTGGAGTATTTCATCCCCGACACCAAGCTTGGAACAAGGTGAGTGGAATCTTTCACCATTGAGTTGTTCACTAGGGTTTGTAATATCAAAACCCTCAAAACTGTATGCTCAAGAGCATCAACAAGAAAATATCAAATATCCAAGATGATTTGAGAGGTGCGCCCTAGCCTTCTCTTTATACTTTTTTTTGTTTCCTTGTTGAGTTAAGTTCAACCCTAGGGTTAACTCCTAACTCAACCTCCTGCGCTTCTATTCCCTCATTGAGTTATCTTTTAACTCTTTTTACCTTTTCACTAAGTCAACTTAAGAATATAACATTAGTTTGGTTGACTTTTCCCCTCTGTGTGAGACTATGGCCTAGTGGGGATGCCTAGACCACTAAGTCTTCCCAAACCTCTTCATCAAGAGGTGGGGAACATTACAGTCTCCCCTGCTAGAAATTGCTTGTCCTCAAGCAATTCCAAACCTGTCTCAAGTACCACCTGTTCATTCTCCCACGTGGCATCCTCAATGGGTAGATCCTTCCATCTGATCAAGTACTCTTTGATGCTTCTCTTCCTGAGCCTCTTCTCTCGAACCTCCAGTATCTCCTCCGGGATCAAAACAAGTTGCCCTTCTTCGTCCAAGGGAGGCAGCACCTCAATGGGTGTGATGTGTTGGTTGATGGCCCTCTTCGGGAAGGACACATGGAAGACATTGTGAATGCTGCTTGTTGATATTATGGTAGCTGCGGGAGGTATTTACCTCCACGTGTAAACCTGACGAGAATAGAATATTCTAGGAAGCAAGAAGAAACCCTAATGAGTTGGCTAATAACCCTAGAAGGCATGTCGGCTCAAGAGGATAATTTGTATTAGGTTATTAGCCTACAAGAGAAGAAGTCATCCAGAAGAAATAATATATACTAAACAGACAGATACCCATAATGAGAAAGTCGGCCTAGGCAGTTAGCCAGAATTAGTATAAATACAAGAGGCCGGTCTTCATTCTGGCAGGCATTCTGAGAATTGCAGAGCAGCACTTGTGCGCACTACAGTTGCCCAGTTTGTGCGCAGGTTTGGAGGAGAGTTGTCGTTGCAGCTGCTGCAGCTAGCAGATTACGCTTTGGCTTGGACTATCTCTTGGTTAGGGTTTGGACTATCTGATCAGCTCTTGTTTGATGTGCCATCCTTGGGGAAAGGTGCACTACCCTTTGTTTGGATATCTAGCCTAGGGTTTGCTTCCAGAATGATTCTCAGTCAAGGTTAAGGTGCTCGGAGGGTGGCTTCAGCCTATGGTTGGGTGACAACAGTAATATTGTCGATGGTAAAACAAGCACATCCATTATATTCTAACAGGTTATGGACCCACACCTCCTTCATTCAATCTAACCGCTGGAAGGAAGCATAGCCATAAGGATATTAAGCTCGTTGAAGAACTGCCACTAGGGTTTCTAGCAGGAGCAGTCACCAAAGCACTGTAGCTTGGGTTACTAGCAGGTGCAGTTGCAGAAACCCTAATCCTCTCGTTGAGGCACCTTAAGTAAAGGGATTGACCTAATTTCCGGACAGACCAGTGCGCCCTAGCCTAGCGCATCTCCTGGTACTCTCAGCAAGCCAAGACGTCAAGTTTGAGTTTTTGGTCAAATCTAGGGTTGACCAAGTCAAAGAAGCCATGACATACTCCATGAAGTCAGAAAACAAGTTAGATGGAGCTTCTAACTTCAGAGCATGGAAGAAAAGGATTGACCTCATCCTTGCCAAGAATAAAGTGCTAGATATCGTGAAAGGAAAAATCGTGAAACCAGAGTTTGAAGAAGGAAAAGAGAAGGAACCGTAGAACGTTGCAGTTATGGAGAAGTTCAAAGACGGTGACATCAATTCCATGAGTATCATAGTAGACTCTATAAAAGACCACCTGATACCCTACATCTCCCATTTTGACTCATTGAAGAAGATGTACGATGCCCTAACAAACCTCTTCTGAATTAGAAACATTGGACAAGTAATGAGTCTGAAGAATGAGCTCCGTGACATGAAGATGAATGGCGATAATAGCATATCATCATACCTTGTGAGAATCTCACAGTTAAGAGATCAACTACAAGCTATTGAAGAGATCATTTCAGAGAAGGAATTGGTAAACATAGTACTCAATGGTCTTCCCAATACATGGGATGCATTTGCCGCAAGCATGAACACAAGGAAGGTGTATCCTACATTTGAAGAACTTTGGACTTGCTGTGCTCAAGAAGAATCAAGGATCAGTGCAAAAGAGAAACCCCAAAAGAAGTACGATGATCAAGCCTTTACAACAAGATTCAAGAATTCCAGGAATGAAAGGAAGTTCGGCTCAAGGCAGAAGCCAAATCAAGAGAAAGATATGTCAGAAATACAATGCTTCAACTGTCGAAAATATGGTCACTACAAGAATCATTGTCCCAAGCTGAAGAAAAGGAAGGAGACACACGAAGCATCAGTTGCCGAAGAAAAGGAACCTTCAAAGAAGACTAAGCAGGATGAAACAGACTTCTTCCTCTAAAGACAAGGTAACAATTCTCTTCTTAGTTCTTGTACATATCTTGTTTGCATAGTCTCTTTACATATCTTGTATATCTATCTCTTAGAAGATAATATGTTCCAAGAAGAACTATACCTATGGAAGAAGAACAAGATAAGGATTGCTATCATTATACAAGTCAGATAATACACATGAAAGGATGAAATACATCAAACATAACATGTGGAAGCTATTACAAGATAAGCCGAAATCAGAATCAATCTTGAAAGAACTTAGAAGAAGCAAAGACAGAAAGAAGTCAGCAATCAAGAGGAAATTGGAGAAAGACTTATGACACTTTGCAAAAGACAATAAGGATGCAGACAGAAGCGTGGACTCTGTTAGATGGAGGGAGCCGATTATGTATTTTCAAAAGAAAAACATGCACTTATACATGAAGCAAGGATTAGGAGGGAGCTAATCCTATGATCCATTGAAGATGATGAAGTATATATCCATGGTAGAAGCCATGAAAGGCAGTACGTGTTCAATTCGACCTTAGAAGAAGTCTTCTTCGAAGAGAAGCCTTAAAGTATCCCTGGTTGTCCATCCACATCCGTGATCCTATGATGAAAGGAAGAAGTCGAATCTTTAGGGCATGGAATCTATAAGAAACTCCATGGACTCAAGAGTTAAAGAGAAACATGAGGAAGAACATGAAGATTCCAAGAGAGAAAGAAAAGACAGAACAACCAGTCACTGTATCAAGAATCACAAGACTACTAACCTAATAGGAACTCACTAAAAGCAATCAAGTAGAGGAATTGAAAGTTGTGATGAAGAACAGTGTATGGAAGACTTATGAATGAAAGCATTACAAGATCCAAAACTAGAGGTTCTCCCAGATGGAGGGAGAAGACTATGATGATTGCTTGTAAACCAGACATACCTCTACATGAGCCAGTATATCGTCCGCAATATCCATAGGTTGGAGTTTACATGTAGAGCAAAGGCTTTGAGGTATAACAGAAAGAGACCCTTGTATGCAGATGGAAGAAGACAACTCGGTGGAGAACCTCCAATGCACAACAGAAGCGTGGTGAAGACCTTCTATAACAAAGATATTGTATCAGAATGATTACTTAGAAGATAAGGATGATGGATTGCCAATCCATGGAAAAGATCTCATGATGACAGAAGAACTGCCACATGAATATGTTCCAGTTTGAGCCTTGCCACGATGTTATGAGCTAATAGGGAACAAAAGATGAATCCAATAATGACACGCTATATTGATCAGAGCTATATGAAGCCTTCAAAGAAAACCAATGTTCTAGAAAGACCAAAGTAATTTGAGATCAAGCATTACATTCTCCATGATGAAGTCCAGAAAAGAGAAGTGGTTCTCCAATATATATATATATATATATATATATATATATCCACAGATAACAAGATGAGCAAACATTTTGGTAAAGCCTTTGTCCAAGATGAAAGAGTTTGCGTACTCAAGCTGGAAATCGTGGAGATGACTTCCTTATTACTCCCAGGTTGGGAGGGAGCACTAATGTGTTATTGATTTATGGAAAGTCATTTTTCAGTTCGAAAATGGTCCAGGATGAGCAGTTCCTTTCCAGTTCGGAAAGTGGTTTGAGATTTCTAATGGATAGACATTTTCTAGTTCGGAAAATGGTCCAGATCAAACGGTCATTTTCGTAATAAAAATGGTTCGATGGATTGTTGATGTACCATAGACAGCGATTTCCCATTGTGGTTAACATGGGGAATGGTCTAGGGGAGTCTCTCTTCTTGAGGGTCACTCAAGAAGACTGGCCCGCCTCACCGGACAGCGATTTCCCATTGTGGTTAACATGGGAAATGGTCTGTTTTGGAGGTTGGTGCAGGACAGTCATTTCCTTTGGAAATGGTCCGGACAGTCATTTCTTAGGGCAGATTCATTCTCTCCAGGTTGCACTTTGTTTAGTGCCGGAGGAATGGCCCAGGGTGAGGAATGGTCCAGGTTCAACAATCAGGGACAGACATTCCTTAGGGCAGACTCATTCTCTCCAGGTTACACTTTGTCTAGTGTCGGAAGAATGGCCCAGGGTGGGGAATGGTCCAGGCTCAGAAATCAGGACAATTATTCTTCCTTGCTTGAGAAGAATAGTCCAGACAGCTCATCATTAATGTTTGACCTTCTGAGGGCAGATGCTATTCCAAGATCTCATAGATGTGAGTGGAAGAATGGCCCAGATGATTCAGTTTATATCATAACATTGTTTCTGCGCAGGTTGATATCAAATGATTGTTATGAAGAGTGTATGTCTCTAGACAGTAGATGTATACTATTGTAGTGGATATGTTCCACTGTTTGTGACTATACGTCACTGATCAAGTACCTGTGTGCTACTTGGTCTGGTAGTGTACCATTGGATTGTAGTTGCGTACTACTATGGATAGACATAGTTGTGTTCTATTGAATGATATTGTTCCGATTTCCTTGAAGACTATCAACAGTGTTGGAAATGATTATCAGCGAGATGGATGATCAATGGACAGATATTTCCCAACGGAAAATGGTCCAGGACATTTATTCTTCTAGGACATATGTTCGGATTAGAAGAGTGGTTCTTGTGTCACTCTATGGAGTGAGTGACTTATCCATCATCATGTCTGATTACTCAGATGGAGTATGGTTTTGAGAGATGATGCAGTTGATGACACTGATAGTTTATACAACTATGGTGATGCTACCGGGTGAATGGTATGTTTGTGCTCAATACCATTACCTGTAATACCTCCCTAGCTAGGAGGGAGTGTTGATATTATGGTAGCTGCGGGAGGTATTTACCTCCACGTGTAAACCTGACGAGAATAGAATATTCCGGGAAGCAAGAAGAAACCCTAATGAGTTGGCTAATAACCCTAGAAGGCATGTCGGCTCAAGAGCATAATTTGTATTAGGTTATTAGCCTATAAGAGAAGAAGTCAGCCAAAAGAAATAATATATACTAAACAGACAGATGCCCAGAATGAGAAGTCGGCCTAGGCAGTTAGCCAGAATTAGTATAAATACAGGAGGCCAGTCTTCATTCTGGCAGGCATTCTCAAAATTGCAGAGCAACACTTGTGCACAATGTAGTGGCCCAGTTTGTGCGCAGGTTTGGAGGAGAGTTGTCGTTGCAACTGCTGCAGCTAGCAGATTACGCTTTGGTTTGGACTATCTCTTGGTTAGGGTTTGGACTATTTGATCAGCTCTTGTTTGATGCACCATCCTTGGGGAAAGGTGCGCTACCCTTTGTTTGGCTATCTAGCCTAGGGTTTGCTTCCAGAATGATTCTCAGTCAAGGTTAAGGTGCTCGGAGGGTGGCTTCGACCTATGGTTGGGTGACAATAGTAGTATTGTCGATGGTAAAATGAGCACATCCATTCATATTCTAACATTGTTTCCCTGTGGAAGCTCCAGCTCATAAGCTACGGCCCCTATCTTCCTGTTGATCCTGTAGGGTCCAAAGAAACGTGGTTGTAGCTTCTTTGCTCCGCTTCTTTTTATAGAAGCCTGCTATATGGTTGGAGCCTTAGATAGACTAAATCACCAACCTCAAAGGTTCGCTCAAACCTGTGCTTATCTGCTTGGACCTTCTGTTGGTTCTGTGCTCTCTATAGATGATCCTTCAGCTCTCTGCGAATGTCTTGACTCTGTTGTACCCAATCTTGCACCATTGGTGCCCTGTTGTCACCAAAAGCAATCTCCACAAAAGAGAGTGTATCATAGCTCTATAATGCCCTGAATGGTGTCATGCCTATGGACATGTGGTGTGTGGTGTTGTAGCAGTATTCTCCTAAGTGAAACCATCTAACCCACACTTTCTGCTGCCCTGCCACATAATTCCTAAGATAGCCTTCCACCCATTTGTTGACTATTTCGGTCTGTCCATCCGTCTGAGGGTGATAGCTAGTGCTAGGGGTCAAGGCTGTACCAACTAGTCTGAACAACCCCTGCCAAAATGTACACATGAACCTACTATCCCTGTCACTGACAATGGTCTTGGGTAGGCCATGCAGTCTGAAGATCTCCCTAAAAAACAGTTCGGCCACCTGTGCTGCGCTGAAGTCTATGGCTATGGAGAACAAGTGTGCAAACTTCGTCAACCTATCCACCACTACGAAAATGCAGTCTTTCCCCTGTGTCCTTGGCAACCCTGTGATGAAATCCATGGATATGCTTTCCCACTTGTGCTCCAGAATGGGTAAGGGTTGCAGTAGTCCTGTCAGGTGAGTGTGCTCATCCTTGTTCTCCTGGCACGTAGTACACTCCTTGACATGCCTCATTACATCCTCCTTGAGGCCCTTCCATGAGAACCTCTCTCTCACTTGCCTGTATGTCTTACCAATCCCTTGGTGCCCCTGCCATTGGTGAGTCATGACATCCCTGCAACACTTTGCCCTTGAAGGCTGATCCAGGAACCAAAAATATTCGGCCCTTGTAATAGATGAGGTCGTCAATGATCCTGAAGTTATCATCCTGTACTTGCCCGTCCATTAGCTGACAAGCGAACTAATCCTTTGCATACTCCATCACCAAGTGGTCCTTCCAGTCAACAGATACATTTGTCATGGCATAAATGGATGGCCTCCTAGACAATACATCATCCACCACGTTGTTCTTCCCTTTGACAAATTCAATGTCAAAGTCATAGGCCTGTATTCTACTTACCCATTTCTGTTGCCTTTCATTTAAGTCCTTCTGCTCCAAGAGATACTTGCGACTGTTATGATCTGATTTGACCACAAACCATGGACCTACCAGGTATTGCCTGAATTTGGCTAGTGCGTGCATGATAGCCAGCATTTCTTTGTCATAAATGTTGTAGAGTAGCTCAGGTCCCCTGAGTTTTCGGCTCTCATAGGCAAGAGGGTGCCTATTCTGCATCAGTACGACCCCTATACCTTTTCCTAAGGCATCACACTCCAAGGTAAAAGGCTGGTCGAAATCTGGTAGAGCTGAGACTGGGCACGTGCTCATCACCTTTTTCATCTTATCAAGCGTAAATTGAGATTCTTCACTCCATTTGAAGGCTCCTTTCTTAGTCAAATCGATCAAGGGTGCACACAGCTGAGAAAACCCTTTGACAAATTTCCTGTAGTAAGTGCACATGCCTAGAAATCCCCTTAACTCTGTGAGTGTCTTAGAAGTAGGCCACTCCATAATGGCTTTTATTTTCTTCTGATGTACCTGTACCCCCTTTGCTCCAATGATGTGTCCCAAGTAAAGAACTTTTGTCATTCCAAACTCACATTTGGACTCCTTAGCGTACAATGATTGTTCCTCCATGATAGACAGAATTTGGTCCACACGCCGAAGGTGTTCCTCCCACGTCTTGCTGTAAATGAGCAAGTCATCAAAAAATACTAACAGGTGATTCCTCAACTGTTTGTTGAACACATGGTTCATACAGGATTGGAACGTGGCTGGGGCATTGGTTAACCCGAAGGGCATCACCAAGAATTCATAATGACCATAATGACATTTGAAAGGAGTCTTTGGGATGTCCTCCTTCCTCATTTTGATTTGATGGTAGCCAGAGCGTAGGTCAATCTTTGTGAAGTAGACAGCCCCATGTAGTTCGTCTAGAAACTCATCAATCCTTGGTATAGGATACCTGTTTTTGATTGTCTTCTTATTCAATGCCCGGAAGTCAATGCACATGCGCATAGTTCCATCTTTTTTCTTGACCAACACTACTGACGAAGCAAAAGGGCTGGAACTCGGTCTGATGTGTCACATGTCCAAGAGCTCTTTTATGGATTTCTCTATCTCATCTTTATACTTCTTCAGGTGCCTGTATGGTGCGGTGATGACCGGTTTGCCTCCTACCTCCAACTTAATGATGTGCTCAAACTCCCTGTCTGGTG
>ML867393.1:3903-14443 GCA_009831015.1 Picea engelmannii
TGACGTCAGCCTAATTAGGGTTAGCTAGTTAGTTAGGGTTTCAAATTTAAGAGTTTTAAGAAGTTGTTTGAGCACTATCACTTCAACGTTGTGGATCTAAGATCAGTGCCTAGGGGTAAATGGAGTCAATTAAAGAGAGGACGAAAAGTTGAAGGGATAAAAGACTAAGGACGAGAGGGAAGGGTTCTAAGGTGCTGCAATGACAGGGCCCTAGAATCAAAACCCTAGGGGAAAGAGGCTCACTCCGGTGTTTCTTAAGCAAGGCCTCGTGCTATTTCCTCCTTCCTTAGGTCAAACTTGGCAAAATGGCTAGCATAAAGGATAAGTCAAGACAAGAGAGTAGGGTGAGGGAGAGTGTTGCAATGGCAAGGCCCTATCACCAAACCGTAGAAGCAGGATGGCCCTAGGTGTAAATAACCTAGGCCTGGGACGTCTCCTCCTTCTTAACTTTTAAAAGCACAACTAGCACAAGGGAAGAAGTGAAAAGAGTGTAGCAAAGGCTAGGCTCTTCCTTCCTTCTTCAATGGCTGAATATTTCTCTTTTAGGGGACATGAAGCAAGGATCTACTTGTGTGCTTGTCACCTAGGGTTTTAAATCAACAAATTTATAATAAATGCAAGAATAAAAGCCTACAACCATTCAATTAAGAAGTTTTGCAGAAAATACACTTACATATCATGAAGAAATAGCAATGCAAAGCCTAGTTGTAAACCTTCCTTCAAGAGAAATGCCAAAAATGCCAAGAAAATCCTTCCTTCAACAAGTGTGCCTCACTTAAAAGATGAAATACCCCAATTAGGGTGCAAAAATCAGATCTCACAAGAGAGTGAGTTGTGTGTTATTATTTCAAAATGAGGGAAAAACTCCTCAATATATAGTGTATCATGACCTCTAATTAAAATTAGGTCATTAAAAATAGCCGACAAGGCTACAAACCAAAATCATATTGTTTTTACATTAAACTGTTAAATCAAAGCCCTAAATGAGCATAAGCAAGATGTCAAGCCCTACTGAGGGAGACGTTACCCCTTTTTAGGGCAAAAGTGCAGCACAAATGACAAAACGTTGGCCCTCTTTGGGCCTCCAAACTCTGCCACACGTGCTAGCTGCCCTGTCAAACTGCCATACGCTGAAGGTGACGTCAGTGGCTCCTAGGTGACGTCCTGGGCCATCAAAGGGAAACGTTCCACCTGAAGTGGGTTAACCCACCTGGGCTGGGCTCAGCCAAAGTGTCCCAGATGGAACATCCTTCTTCTTCTCAGGTGCAAAAGCTCAACCAAGCATTGTCTTGTCTCTGCCCCTGATGGGGTCCCAACAACCATCTGATGGGCTCTTCAGCCCCATGGAGGTTCGAACTAATCATCTCCCCATGTGTACCGGTCCAATTGGTACCTGTCCGTCGGGCATGGTCCTACACATCAAAAACTTCGCCCTCCATGGGTTCATTAGTCACAGGGATCATAGCAATGTTAATCACGTTTCATCATTAAGGTTATCAAACATATGCATAAAAACCCTGTTATATCATTCAATAGCTCAAAGATATTACAAAGACCTACAATACAAAGCCGAAGAAAAAGACAAAATACCCTATTGGGCTAGTATCCATAAGGAAAGGAAAGTCTCCAAGGGGTATCATCCAAGCCATGTAAAACGAGGTGATGTGGTCAAAGGATGTCCAGACATACGGGTAGAGTGAGAGACGGGGATGCATGATATTACCTGTGGGTGCCTTTGTAGAAGGCGAGTTGTACCCGTCATGGATGCAATTCTTTCCAAGCCCTTTATTGCCTTTATTCTTTTCTTTTCTTTATTTGCTTTTTTATTTATTTTATTTCAAGGACTAACTAGAGGACACTACCTTGGCGTGGTGACTAGAGCTGACAGTGTTACCCACAAGCACTTTCACATAGATGATAAGGCTGGCTCGTAATGAGACCCCCTTTCCCTTGGCCATGCAACCAAAGGTCACTACCCTGGTGTGGTAACCAGATAGTGGCAATGTCATACTGTTAGGTACCCATGAACATAATAGGCTGGCTAATGATGAGACCCCCTATTGTCTTGGCTAGGTCTTGTTTTTGTTATTTTTCTTCGGGTCCCTCTTGTTTCTTACTGAGAGGCTTTTTATTGCCTTCTCGGGGGTCCCTGGGCGAGGCATCTCTAGGTTTCATTTTTTTATGGCTTTTATCTTTTACCAGCTGCTTTTACCTTCTGGGCCTTTAGCCCCTTCTTCCCACGAGATAAGGTGGAACCCTACAAACAGATCATCCTAATGCCCGGACTAGGGGAATGGGACAGATGAGTGGGAGATAAGATGTAAAAGTGATGATATGATGGGAGCGGACGATGGCTCTTCATAAATCCCCCTGGTGGCAAACCAAAACTTATGGGTACAGGCTTGCTAGGACACCCTGTCAATCCCCCCAACCATGGTCAAGTGGGTTAATGTAAGATCCGAGCAGTTGTCAGAAATAAAAGGAGTAAGATGCATATATCTAAAGGTTATAATGATAAAAAATGACACATACCATATACCTGGACCAATTACCTCATGGAGCAAGAGTCTTCTCCGATACAAGACCAAGCCGATGGTGATGGATGCTGCTGCTGCTGACAAGACGAGTCTGATGAAAGAAGAGAAGGATGGGCCCTCCAGGGCTATGCTCAAGTCAATCCTGCTCTCGGTACTCCATGTCTAGGACCTGTGGGTCTCGAGACATGATCTCCTAGTTATCCCTAGAAATTGGGGATAACATGCACAATGCCAACCACCAAGATAAAGTAGGGAAAAAGACACAATGTCCAAGCACATATCATGAAATCTAGAGCAATCTAAGATACAACATAATCATATGGCTTAGATATTGAAATGATGCTCACCATAATACTGAGTTGTACCTCATGGAGTAAAGCCCACTGGCTTCCGAAAGCCAACTGGTGTGGTGGATGCCATCTATAAAACTTTGACCTTCTGGTCATGTAGTCTCTCGACACTCCATATCTGCAACCTGTGGGCCTCGAGACATCATCTCCATAGTTATCCACAAAATGGGGATAATAGGGTGTAGCCTACACAATGAAGTATTACGAGCAACAACTCTACAAGATGATAGGAGAAAGATAATATATTCATGCATAAGACATCGAAGGGAAAAAGAGGGAGAAGCTCCTCACATAAAATCCTTACTAATGTTGTAAATATACCTTTCCCTCTTGGCCTCTCAAGCATGTTCTTTGCATGTAACTTCTAACATCAACGACAACAATTAGAAATGAGAAGAAGCTTCACATATGAATAGAGAGAACCCTTAAAATTTTCATTATGTCTTCCAAAAGATATACAATGAGTCTCCAAGAGGAGAGATTCCTCAAAGATCCAATCATGACTAACATGAGGTAGGGCTACTCTGTATATAGAGTCTAGCTTAACTTCCTTTACAACAAAATATGATTATTTTCCTAGATCCACTAATCACTCCAAGGACAATGATAAAATAATCTTGGAGTCTTCTAGATCCATGCTTTTCTCCAAGGGAAAATAATCAAATATTTGACTTTTCAACCTCAACAAATTTTCCTAAAATTAGCCAAAAGTGGTTTTAGATCCACTTTTTCTCGAATGAATACTATTCTCATAACTACCTTGCATGATAAGTCAACAATGCATAAAATAATAAGGTAGCCATGTCACATGTGGCCTCTCCAAGGTGGATGCCTCTTTCAAAGATATCTTCAAAACACACAAAGCTTTGCTGTATGTGCAAGGCATCCTCCACCATTTGCGTAGATTAATTTTACCTTTCCGAAATAACAAAAACGCTCAAGCAACAAGGGTGGGGCGTTCCTCAAAAAGTTGGTCAAAATGGGGCGAGAATTTTAATGTGGTAGATTTGTAACCACCATAACGCTCTCAATTTTTTGTCAAAATTTCTATTATGATCACGAGTTGGAAATTGCATAGCTATTTTGCATCTACTAGCATTTATTTTGCAACAATATGGACACTTTGTCAAAATATATTTGCTTATGAGCTAGCACGCCCTCCAAAAGTGAATCTCATGGATAAGTGTGCAGGCAATGGTCAATTAGTTGTTATAACAACTCCTCAAACATAGTGTGACCTCAGCATGTGTGCCAATGCATAGATCCATGTGTAAGATCATCAAATTAATCCACTAGATCCATAAAGCAAGGGGGTGACCCCGTAAACCAAGCAAAATCATGTGACAATGCCTCAACGTATGTGCCACCAAGAGTAAAACAAGGGAGTGCTCCTCATGTAATGGTAGTCCACATCATTAAGAATTAACCCATGTGCCAAGAATCTCCAACCAATCAAGGGCGTCTAAGTATGAAGGGCTCCAGACAAGTCAAAAGCATGCAAAACTAGCCATTGAAAGGGCTAGATCCACCTAGGTAAGAGTGCAAGTGAGGAGCGCTCTCTTGAAACCATATGCCAATGAAGTTAGTGTTAATTTACTATAGCCCAGCTCATGAAATTATTGCCAATAATTTACTTAACCTAGAAATTTATACTTGCTGATATAAATTCAGAAATTATGCATATAACCTACAACTGAGTTATTAAACCAGAAATAAACAGCGGAAGCTAACACAGAAACCAAGCACAAAAATTTACAACACTAGAAATACCCTAGAAACCCCAATGTGGGGAAAACCAACAAAGGAGGGCCTTTATTATGGACTTCAGAGGAATATTACAACAATAGTAATATTCAGAAAAATCTTATAGAAAGTCTGCCCTCCCTCTCTGTTGTATGACCCAACCAAACTTAGCTGTATGACCCAACAAATATTTCTTCTAACTTCTGCTGTACGACCCAACAGTTTTCTGCTCTAACTTTGTTGTTCGACCTGCTGAATTTTTCCCTCTGCTCTAACAATCGTACCATTCACTGTCAGTACCAGACGTCATCCATACATCAATAACCGCCAAAAACAGCTGTTTAGCCACCAAATTTAATTGAGGTAACTGTCTGTACAAATTAATTCAAGCACAGATTTGCATTAACAGTCCGTACATTACAGCTCCATCTGTACAACTGCGATAGCACATTGAATTAGCGTCCATACATTGGTAAAAAAATTTAATTGAGCGCTGTCATCGATCAATACAGCCTTTAGCTCGTTCCTCCGTGCCTGTCTGTACTGTTCCGTACGGTCACATCTCATCACCAATTTCTTTAAATTGTGTCAAAGGGTTAAATCAAGAAGGTTTAACAAGTTAATTGGGAAGTCATATGTTATATTAGCCTATATACGAGCATAAGAAGTGGATTAGAATAATTTAATTCTAAAGGCATCAACTATACCTAAAGGAAAAATAAAAGTTCAAGGGAAGAATATAATAAAGTAAAGATAAATATTAAAAAAAAAAGTTAAAAGGATCCAAGGCATTAATACCTTATAAAAAGGAAAATATATATACATATATAAATTATAAATTATAAATTATATCTATCTATCCATCTATATTTATTTATTTAAAGGGGAATTATACAAGTTTAAAGGCAAGAAGAGTGTAAAAAAGAAGTTTTGAAGTAAAAAGGATTGATTCGACGTTAAGGAAAGAAGTATATAAGCGTCATATCATCAAAGTATCATTTATTGCAAAATATCGACGAAAGCCAAAATGGACTCTAATAAAATGAAGGAAGATTTACTTATGAAGGTTGTCCAACTTTATGTTATGGGTTTTCGACATTAAAAGGGAGTATTCAAGGAAGAGAGGTTAACATTGTTATCGGCTTGGACCATAATGCAAATTACATGAATATTGACTTGGCAAATCAATTATTAATTCTAGAGCTGAATATAATTGAAAAGGAAGATTATTTTCGAATTAAGGAGTTACAAGTGACGATTGATGAGTACGAGTATATATCTCAATTCTATGTTACAATTATGTATAAAGAAAAAATTGACATCGTCATCGGGTTACCCTGGTTTAAAAATCTAGGTACCTTCATCTTAAACATGGAGAAAAAGTTTGTGACGTTTCCCCATAAGGTTTAAGATGATGACATTCTAGGACACAACTATGTGTTCAAAATCAATAATACCTTCATCAGACAACTTTAAAGATATCTCGAAGGTGATCCTTCAAGAAATTCAAAAGTCAATATCAAGGTTGCAAAATGAATTTGACGAAGTTATCATGGATAAAAACGAAGAAACTTCTTGATTAAAAAACCACAATAAAAAATTACTTACACAGATCAAGAAGTCAAAGGATCGAAAACAATGTGTTCAGAAGTTGGAACAAGAGAATCAATATCTCGAGAAGAACCTATCAGAAAAAAATGAAGAAAATTCTCGTTTCAAGAACCTCAATTAAGGACTACTAAAACAAATCAAAAAGTTGAAAGAAGAGAAACTTGAAAATCCAAACATTAAAGGTATTGACAAATTAGATAATGAAGAAAATTTGCGTCAAAAAAATCATAATCAAAACCTATTGATGTAAATTAAGAAGCTTAAGAATGATAAAAGATTGTTGGAAAACAAGTTAGAACAAATCCAGAAGGAGGCATCAAAGTCCTCAGGAGTAAACATCCAAGTTGTGGAAAAAGGAACCAATACAGATCTAATCCACGTCACAACTCAAGAAGATGCCAATCCAGTTGAAAAAAAACATACAGGGATGTTGGAGTACAAATGATGGGAACTCCAAGTGTATGCACTAATAGAAGTTCATCAATTAACCAATCAACATCAATGCGTGAAGAAAATTGTATACCGAAGTTAAACCAAGAAAACACTACAAGCATGATAAGGGAAAATAATGTTATAAGAACTCCTTATCGACATACGAATCATAAGTGCATATATCTTAACCAATTAGAATATCAATGTCATTCAGGACGGGAGCGACTAACTTATCGTCCGAAAAATATTGATACCAACACAATTAAGTCTCATGATAACCATTCATCATGGAAGTGTGACGTTTTGCTAAATATTGAATTAAGATGGTCTGACCCTTTCACAATTCGACAGTTCTGCTCAACTCTTCGTCACTCATATCGTCTCGTATCGTCAATCCTAACAACGCCAAAAACAGATAGTCATGCGAAGACATTGCGAGCCAGAACGAAGATGCAAGCCTCTCCATAAATATGCTTTGAGGACAAAGCATTTTTAAAGGGGAAGGCTATGTAACAAACACACACACACACACACACACACACACACACACATATATATAAAATAATGAATAAATATTAATTAACAATTAATTACTAATGAAGAGACACCTCATATGAAAGGTCATGTCTCTTATGAAAGGGCACCCCTGCATGGGTATATATACAACCCTCATTTGTCATTGTAATCATTCATTCATATCTTATTCAATTATTTATTATTACTGTCATATATGGATTTTAACCTATTGTCCTATTTACATTGGATATTTATGTAAGTGAACCGAGTTGGTTCACCACAGAGAAGGAAGTTGGTCGAAGTTTATCCCCTTTGCATGATTGGGTAAGGGTATAATTCGCCTAGTTTCCATAATTGATATCTATGTCAATTTTGCCAAAGAAGCATGGGTTCAACGTCATCCAATTTAACGTACAGTCTGACGTGCAAATCAGTATTGAGGGTATGGTGTAATACGCTTGGCTGAAGGTAATATGAAAACAGTTGTAAAAAAGGGAAAAAATCAGTGAAGAGGATACTCACACCACCATTACACTTGTGCATAAGAAAGCAGTAAACCTCCAATTTGATCTGCCTTGGATGATATCAAGCATGAGAAACAAATTTAGAAGTTTGCCATCAAGAGGTTCGCCGTAGGGTATTATGGGCAGAATTAACTCATGATGATTTAGTTTAACCAAGCCTGCATGGTGTTTCAAGCTGTCAGACTGAGAGGAAAGGTATGCCTGGCAGCTAGTGGCTTATATTTTGGAAATAAGGGAATTTGCAGCTACAGGATTTTCATCGTTGGCTTCGATTTTTGTTTGAAGAAGAAAGGAAACAACAGTTAGTAATATAGCGATATTCCAACTAAGATCAGTGCCTTGAATCTCATTTCTAGGGAGCTTTGAATTTGCAAAAGAAGGATTCCATTGGAGATAGGGCTTACTGCGGTTTAAGGCTGCCACGAGTAAATAGTAAACAAGAGATTTTATGTATCGACCCAAAAATATTGGTGTTTATGTGTGCATGATTTGGTTTCAAGTTTTTGCTTCTGCTAGATTTATTGAGTTGAATATTTCAGCAGTGTATTTTTGTTTGGTCAGCGGCTAATCTGAATTATTTTTGGTCTGGTAATCTAAATTATGTTTGGTCCACTACAATTATTTTTGGTTGAGATTTTCAATGTGTAATTATTCTATGAAAATAGTCGCATAAAATCCTGTTTGAAATCATAAGGAAATAATTATCAGATCTAGAAATTAAAAATTCAACAACAATGATCTCTTTTAGGTATGCTTGTGATCCTTATAAAATCCGGATCAACAAGCTTTACAATTTTTCAGGAATTTATTATGAAAGAGGAAAGTTGTTCCTGGATGTCTCAGATGGTCCAAATCTTCAAAATTTGACCAGCATCTCCTCCTATCTGTTCAGCAAACCTGCAAAAGCAGCAAGCTAAAGATGACAGAAGAAGCCCAAAAACACTTTGAAAGTGTCTTTGAACGATGTTAGAAAAACCCAAAATTAACTAAGTTAAAAATTGTACAAAAATAACAAGATTTTAGTAAGGATAGCTTCCTTAGTGTCTTTTGTTTGCTGTTTTAGGACAACAAACAATTGGCACTTAAGAACTGCCGGATATGAATTTAGAAGCTCAAAATCAAATCTACCTTCTAGCCTTAAAATTTTTCTTTTAAAAATTAACGAAAAGGATGGATTTACACAAGCTAGATCTATTGAAAAAATAAGACTTTTGTAAAATGAAATCTAGATCTACTTGCATTTAACATGCAATGACAAGTTGCTTTAGATCTAACTTTGAAATAACAAACTTAAGCCTTGCATGTTTGAAAGTAACCAAAGGAAGATTGTTTAAAAGAATTTAAGAAAGAGAGAGGAAAAGAGTTTTGCTCAAGATTGAATCCTTGGGCTATGGAGTCCTTTGAAAAATGGTTGAGGGATTCTTGCTCCAATATATCTTGAAGATGGGTGAAGTATTGCACTCAAATGCTTCACCACTTCAAGCTTGAGAACCTGTGAAACTAAGACATTTCTTGCCAAAACATTTCGTTAAGCATGTAATTTCCCTACAAATGAAAACTAGAAAACATGCATATTAGCATAAATAAACATGAAATCTATATTCACAAGTGTGAAGGATAACAAGATCATATATAAAAAACCTAGTTCAAATAGATCTTACATCCAAGGGACATATTAAGAAATTGGAAAGCAAGAAAGCTAATCTACAAGTACCTCAATTATACACATGAACAATTTGCATCCACACCAT
The DNA here is from genome assembly GCA_009831015.1 of Picea engelmannii. NCBI lineage: Eukaryota > Viridiplantae > Streptophyta > Pinopsida > Pinales > Pinaceae > Picea > Picea engelmannii. The sequence continues at coordinate 13,368 of ML867393.1, forward strand.
GAACACTATCCACAATTGACCTCTAAAGTCTTTTATTCAATTCTCAAGAGAGTTTACAACAGTAGCATTACAACACAAGTATTCTTTCCCCAAGCTCCAACTCCTTTGAGGAGGGGGGTCACCTTTCTTATAGAGCATGAGAGGGTGATGTTTCCAAATCATGAGGGCGATTTATCTCAAGGAAAAGCGTGATGTTTCCAAAGCACAAGGGCGAGTCACTTCTGGGCAAAAGCATGATGTCTCCAAAGCACAAAAGCACACGTCATCTCAAGGCAAAAGCATGATGTTTCCAAAGCACAAGGGCACACATGTCAAGGGAAAAAGCGTGATAAAGAGGAAGGTGCGCCTTCTTTCCTTGGGACTTCCACTAAACGACAAATCCCTCCAATTAAGTTGCCTTTCACTTGAGACAACTCACCACCACTTGAGAGGACTACAGATACAAGGAAAACATGTCCTAGACATGTTTCCTTGATTTAAGGATTGCTGATTTTTTTCCCTTTCTTTATCTTTTTGTTCACCATTTTTAATAGAAATCACTGTTGAATATGTCGGCGATATAACGTAAATATTGGAAGTGTCGGCGAAATTTTCCCCTTGCCGAAATTTTCGTTTGAAAATGTCGCAACATTTCCGAAACATTGAATGTGTCGCGACACATTCAATAACCCACGACACTTTACCAATATCTCGCGAGTCGATGGAATGTGTCGGCTTGCTCCTTTTTTTTGGCAAAATTTAAGTGCGTGAGGGGTTTTAAAGGCCGTGGGTGGCTTTTTTTCTTTATTATTTCATTTGTGAAGTGTGAGAGAGCTAGAGAGGTGTGAGGAAAACCATTGTGCATCTATCCAAGGAGGAGAAAGCCAAGGATCTTGCTTCCATTAGCACCAGTGAAGAGATCAAGATTTCCAGGTATAATCAAAAACGTTTTTCTTTCATTTGTTTGAAGATTTGAACTTTCTTTTTTTAATTTTTAGAGTTAGGCTAGGGTTTGCATTGTGCAATGTGCCTCTTCTTATTGTTTTTGAATGGAAGATTCAATCATTCTAATTCATCTATCTCTTATTAATAATTAT
>ML867394.1:8418-23602 GCA_009831015.1 Picea engelmannii
ATCACCTAAGAACATTCTAGAGGAGGAATCTTCTAGAAGTAGAACCTTCTAAGAAGTCCTCTTACATTTATTATATCTAATTACCCATTTATTATATCTAACTACCATAGTGGGCCTTATTTAATAATATAGTGGACCTAGTTATATTTGTAGATCTATTCAGGTTCTTAACAAGTAATGTAAGGTAGCTAGAGAGGTAGTAGGGGGGCCCAGAGGGCCCATAGTGATAATAGTGGAGGTCATAATAATATAATAAATTACAATTAACAATATAATAATGAATTTGCCCAAATAAATTACATATCTGAGTTCCTCTCACAATTTCACCCAATTTCAAAAAAACAACCAGCCGAAACGGAGTCCGGGAAGTGAAGTTATGAGCATTTTAAGTTCAACAGTTTTTTAGGGTTTTTCCAGAAAAAGCCGCGATTTTCTGCCGAAACTTCTTGGGTTTATTTTTTGAGTTTTTTCGTGACGGCTGCAGGACCAAAGAGTTCATAGGGTGCTCAGATGGCTATTTCTTCTCAAACCTTGAAATATACCACTTGTTAAGTACTTATCATCTAGTGAGTCCTCTTACATTAATATTATAAGGACAAGGTTTGGTCATTATGAGTTCACTGTGGTGCCATTTGGGTTGTCAAATGCACCAGTTGTTTTCATGTGCTTAATGAATGGCATTTTTCGAGAATATTTAGACAAGTTTGTCATTCTCTTTTTGGATGACATTCTTATATACTCTAAGTTAGAAGAAGAGCATGACCATCATTTGAGGATGGGGTTGCAAGTATTAAGGGAGCATCAGTTGTATGCCAAATTGAGAAAGTGCTCATTTTATCCGAAGAAAATTCATTATTTGGGGCATATCATTTCAAAGGATGGGATAGCAGTGGATCCTGAGAAGATAGAATCCATTAGAGATTGGTCAACGCCAAAGAATGTAACAGAGCTCAGATCATTCATGGGCCTTGCAGGCTACTACAAGAGATTTATTGAAGGATTTTCAAAGATTTCACACCCAATCACTTCCTTGAAAAGAAAGGGTCCGACGACTGCCCTTCTCTCGCTACTCACATCCTCGCGACTTTGACTACCCAATGTTTGGGCTCTCACCCTACAAACTCCTGAGTTCACGAGATCTCTCGATCTCCGACACCTGTCCCCTTCAGATGGATGACTCACGGTCTCTCACCACTTCGCCGCCTCTCGTCCTCGTGCCTCGCAAATTTTAACGCCAAACACTTGGGCATTTTCCCTGCGAGCTCTGAGTTCGCGAGATCTCTCGATCTCTGACACTTGTCCCTTTAGATGGACAGCTCACAATCTCTCGCCACTTCGCTACCTCATGACCTCGTGACTCGCAATCTTTAACACAAACTTCTTAACCCTTCCACTTACGAGCTCCCGAGATACAAGGTGCCAGCTGTCCTCCAATGGTCAGAATCTTGCTTCTCTCAACCTCGTGACCCGAGCATCCAAATCCTTGAGTTCTTTCTCACGAGGTCCCGATACATGATCTCGTGAACAATCCAATAGCTCTGACCCACTTGGATCAATGGTGATGCCCCTCCTGAGCTTTGAATCCTCTCCACGCCTGTGCTGTAACTGCCTTGCACCTCTGGGAGATCCAACGACTCTCAGAACTTTGTGAAATCCTTCCCAAAGATTTCGTCCGTCCATTCTCCCCTTGAGGATTCTGTTAACTAAGAAGTGTCTCTCCACGAGACTCTTTTGCTCACTCGTCAACCTGCGATGCTTTCCTCTAACTTCTAACAACAGCTTCCTTGCGCTTGTTCTTCAGTGAACTCGAAGGCCTATACCTCCTGAGCTTGTTCTCAACTTCTCAAGTCCTTCAGAGAACTTCTTGCGTGCACTTCTTGCAGAAAACCTTCAATCACGTCCAAGTGTTGAAGTCACTTGACTCTGCACACTCCTGCAATAGTAGTCTCCCAAAGCTTCTTCTCAGTGTCACGACTGAGACTCCTCCTTAGCCTGTGCACTCCTTGCATGGATTTAATGACCCACTTCCACTTCTAAGTATTTTGAGAACAAGAGTTTAACTCTCGAGCCTTCTATCAACGCACTCCTTGCGGACGACTTCAACTGCACTCCTTGCAGGAATCCTTGCTCAGAAGAGAAACAATTGTAACTCACTCCACTTCCTCTCAGATTTCAATCTCGACACATGAGATCATACACACACAACATAACAACCAATGCATAACAGGAAGAAATATTCATGAGCAGAGAAATTAACACACATACACGGAGAATAACACAACAGCCATGAATCTGAATCAACTTCTTCTATTAATTCAAGATCTATACATGGGTGTCCTTCTACAACTCTCTGCTATTCTCCTATGCTCTAGACTCTTCTCTCCTTTCCTGGTAATTGTTACAATGATACAAATGAGGGTGTCTATATTCAGTTTTCCCTCTTTCTTGTAGAATTGTCTAATATAAGAATTCAATTCTATCTACTTGCAACTACTACTATAAATGCCTCTGTCTGTATCAGATGAGAGCGTATGGCTCGAGGTATGATTACATTTCTCTCAAGGTTCCAAATTAAATGATCTAATTTATGTTTGCGCATCAACTTCAAGGGAAAATTTAAAAATTCAAAAACTTGTGTTGGACGTCTTCCAGCTATCTTCTGCTTCCACGTTGGTTTTGCTTGTCGTGAGGGATGCTCCTGCATCATACTCCCTCACTTGAAAATTTGCATGGGCTCCTATCCATGAGCTCCTGCACGGTATGTCCATGCTTATGAATCTCTGCTTCAGTTTCCCAGCTGGCATCTTCAACTGAGTGTCCTTTTCATTTGACTAGATATTCAAAATATTCTTTCCTTCTGGTTTTCTTACCCACTCTTTTATTCAGTATCTGCTCCATCTGTGGCTTCTCTGGAACTGGCATCTACTTATGCCACTGGACCTCTGGTTGATCATCACTTTCTTCTCCTACTTCATCAACTTTATATGGATATAAATCTGAAACATTGAATATCGGAGATATTTCGATCCCATCTTGTAACTCAATTTCATAAGCATTTTGTCCCATCTTCTTCAAGACCTTGCATGGCCCAATTTTCTTCATCTTCAGCTTGTTGTATGTTCCTCTCAGGAACCTTTCCTTTCTCAAATGTGCCAAAACTAGATCACCAAATTCAAACTAAAGTTGTCTCCGATGCTTATCTTCTCTACGCTTGTACTCTTGACTTGACTTCAATAGACGCTGCTTTACCTGGCTGTGAAGTTCCTTCATCGCTTCCGCGAATTCTCCTGCACTAGCACTGCTAGTATCAGTCTGTTCTGAGTCCCTCAATTCAGAAACTCCCCTCAACTGCATTCCATATACAATATGAAATGGACTTTTTCCTATGCTCCGATTTACTGAATCATTGTAAGAAAATTCTGCCTATGGCAATATACTATCCCAGCTGCTATGGTGCTCTGTCACCAAGCTCCTCAACAAGTCTCCCAGAATTCTGTTCACCTCTTTCGTTTGTCCATCCGTTTGAGGATGATAAGATGAACTAAACGCCAAGTTACTTCCCAGCTTCTTCCACAATGTCCTCCAGAAATTCCCTATGAATTTTGTGTCTCTGTCCGAAACTATGCTTTTTGGCAATCCATGAAGTCGAACAATTTCCTTGAAAAACAAGTTTGCGATGTGAGTCACATCACTAGTCTTATGGCATGGGATAAAATGTGCCATTTTAGAAAACCTGTCAACTACCACAAATATTGAATCATCACCTCTTTGTATCCTTGACAATCCCAATACAAAATCCATGCTAATTTCATCCCACGGCCTGTCTGGTATGGGCAATGGCTGATAAAATCCTGCATTCTGCTTTCTTCCTTTTGAATGCTGGCAAATCCTGCACCTGTCAACAAACCTCTTGACTTATGACTGCATCCCTGGCCAAAAGTATGACTCGCTCAGCTTTGCAAATGTCTTATCATGGCCAAAATGTCCTGCCAATCCTCCACTGTGATTTTCCTTCAACACGTTCTCCCTCATGGAGCAATTCAGAATACACAGTTGATTGCCTTTGAATAACAATCTGTCCTGGATCACATACTCTATCCACTGAATTCTGTCTCTGAGAACTGGATTCTCAGCTGCTTCATAAGCTTCCTTAAAGTCTGAATCATCTGCATACATGTCCTTAAGATCATCAAAGCCTAACGTCGTGACTTTGAACTCCTGCAACAACAGACACTTCCTGCTCAAAGCATCAACAACTTTGTTAGCAGTACCCGAAATATGTTTAATTACAAAAGTGAAATTATGCATGTATTCTACCCATTTAGCATGCCTCTGATTCAGCTTTTTCTGCTGAGTCACAAATTGTAATGCATGGTTATCACTATACAAAACAAATTCCTTTGGGATCAAATAGTGCCTCCATTTCTTCAATGCCTGTATGATGGCATAGAATTCCTTATCATATGTGGAATATTTCTCTTTTGCCTCATTCAGCTTCTCGCTGAAATATGCAATCGGTCTGTCCTCCTGGCTCAAGACCGCTCCTATGGAAAATCCGCTTGCATCACATTTTACCTGAAATGTCTTCTGAAAATCTGGCAACACCAGAATTGGTTGTTCTGTAATTTTTCGTTTCAATAAATTGAAACTCTTCTCAGCGTCTTCAGTCCAGTGAAAATATTTATGTCTTTTCTTGATTGTGTCCATCATTGCTACACTAATTCCACTGAAATTCCTGATGAATTTTCAGTAGAAACTAGCCAGTCCATGAAAACTCCTCACCTCAAATACGTTCCTTGGTGATGGCCAATTCTTGATTACCTCCACCTTATCTGGATCCATCCTCAACTCATTTGATGAAATAACAAAACCCAAGTAAATGAGCTCTGTCTTCATGAATGAGGACTTTTTCATGTTAATCAACAACTTCTCCTGCTGTAGCTTCTTCATCACAATAGCTAAATGCTTCAAGTGTTCAACCTTTGTCTTGCTGAAAACCAGTATGTCATCCAGATACACGATGAAAAATTTCCCAATGAACTCCTTCAAGACTTCATTCATTAACCTCATAAAGGTACTTGGTGCATTCGTCAGGCCAAACGGCATGACAAGCCATTCATACAAACCTTCGTTTGTCTTGAATGTTGTTTTCCATTCATCACCTTCTCTCATACGAATCTGATGATATCCACTCTTCAAGTCTATCTTTGAAAAAAAAATTGCTCCACTTAAGCAATCCATCAAATCATCCATCCTCGGCAATGGGAACCTATACCTGATAGTTATCTTGTTGATGGCCCTCGAATCAGTGCACATCCTCCAGCCTCTGTCTTTCTTCGGACTAAGTATTGTTGGAACAACACATGGAATCAAGCTTTCCCTGACCAATCCTTTGTCCAACAACTCCTGGACCTATCTTTTAACCTCTTCATTCTCCTGTGGTGTCAACCTGTATGCGGATTTGTTTGGTAAACTAGCTCCTGGTATGAGATCAATATGGTGACTCACACTCCTCATCGGTGGTAACGAATGAGGTAATTCATCCACTACAATATCAACGAACTCTTCCAGCAGTTCCTGAACTTCTTCTGGCAAATTGTCCACTCTTGTGCTAGTCAGAACAATTCTCAACTTTCTGACCACAAAGAATTGTGGATCCTCCTTCTTCTTAACTTCTGTAAGAATTTCCTTCCCACTCATGAGAAGTACTATGTTTCTCACCTCTGGTTTCACTTCTTTATCCTCAATTGAACACAACATATGAGTTCCCCCATTTCTCTCCAGGGTATATGTATTCCTCCTCCCATCATGGATTACATTCCTATCATATTTCCATGGTCTACCCAACAATAAATGACAGACATCCATAGGAATAACATCACATAAGATCCTATCATTATATCCTCCTATCTTAATGTCAACTAAGCACTGTTTGGTGACATTTACCTGGTGTCCCTTCTGTAGCCATGAAACTTTGTATGGACTTGGGTGATCAGTTGTCTCCAGATCCAGCCTTTCTACCATCTCAGTTGAAACGAGATTATTTGTGCTTCCACTATCCACGATGACCTTACATGCCCAACCCTTGGTCTTGCAAACAGTCCTAAAAAGACTGTTCCTCTGCGTTGAGTTTTCCCTTTCTTTCTCTGGCGTCAAAAGGACTTTCTGCATTACTAGCGATCTTCCGCCTTTAGTGTAATCTCCCTCAACATCTTGCCTCTGTGCCTCGGCAATGTAAGCCTCTCCTCCATCCTTCCTTCTATCTGGACAGTTGACTGACTTGTGCCCATCTTTTCCACATGTGAAGCATGTGATTACTCCACCTCTTCCTGTTCCTCTGCCTCTGGTACGAGGAAACCTATTATTATCAGCATATCCTCCCCTCTGCTTAGTATGTTGTTCTCTTTGCTCAGCATATCGCCCTCGCTGCGAACTTCCACCTCTCTCTATCTGAGTCTGAGGTTTCTTCTAGTCATCCTTGGGCTTCTGGTATTTATCTTGGGCAACCGATTTGCCTTTGGGATGACTTCTGCCTCTGCCCCTCTGACTTTTTTTACGACTCAGCTTCTCCTCAGCTTTCAAAGCCAATTGGTATGCATCCTCCATCGTTTGGATGGTCGCCAAATTTAGTTCATCTTGAATTTCATACCTCAGGACATTCATATACCTGGCCACCTTTTCGTCATTGCTTTCACGATGACCTACCCTGATATTCAACCTGTAAAATTCCTTAGTATACTCCTTCACTGTCATCAACTTCTGTCTCAGGTTTTGCATCCTCTTGAATAGAGAAATTTGATAATCCCTGGGAATGAATTTTGCCTTCATCTTTGCAATCATCATGTCCCAGCTCTTTATCTTCTGCTTGCCTTGGCAACGTCTATCAGCTTGCAGTTCATCCCACCACAAGGCTGCATGTCCCTTTAATCTCATGACAGCATGTCTGACCTTCTTGTCATCTTCGATATCTTCATAATCGAAGTAAGTGTCAAGAGCTCTAATCTAGTCTAGTAGCTCTTCTACATCCAGACTCCCTTCATAAGTTGGAATGTCCATCTTGGTTTTCGAACTCATTCGAGCGATAGGTTTAATTAATCGCTCATTGGTTGCATCTTCTGCTAGGATTTCTTCCTCTTCATGTCCAACATCATCTTCATCCTCGGATTCACTGATATCTCCTGCATCAGCTCTTCACCTTTCTCTTATCTCCATGTCCTCCATCCTGGCATGAAGATTTCATATTCCTCTTTCCATGTCTGGATTTTGTACTTGCCTACCTCTTTCTCTGGACAATTCTCTTTCCTCCTCTGGATCAGATGATTGTCTACCCCTTCTCCTTGGCGGCATGGTGAATTTTTCCTTTCTTCTCTGCTACAGAAAGCAAAGAAGCTTTTCTACGCTCTAATACCACTTGACGCACTCACGCCCAAACCACGGGCACGTCCGCTCACAGGATCCTCTTCTTCTTGGCCTGAAGAAATCTAAGGTTCCTCTATTTCCCTATTAGGAAATCTACTCCCACAGTTTTCTCGTGTGATCCCCCCCCTTTCCTTGATTTATCGGGGAATCAGAACTCGTGACTTCGCGAGTTCAAAGGTTGAACGTTGGGCTCTCGGGTCCCCGAGACCCGATGGTCAGTCAACTCGCTGAATTTTCCCCGAGGGATTTCGCTACTCACGACCTCGCTATTCATGGTACCAAACTTTTGGTTTTCCAACCTCCGGTAACTGAGACGCCGAAACTTGCGATCTCACTCCCTCGCAATTTCACTTCTCGCGAGGCCGAATAACTTCTACGTCGACTCCCGAGGTTTGAGATGTCGAAACTCGTGACCTCGTTCCCTCGCGAATTCATGAGTCCAACAACCAAGTTCTTGGGAATTTTATCATGAGGTCCTGAGACACGATCCCACGCGCAGATCCAACGGTCCTCCTACGATCTGGATCTGACGACTGCCCTTCTCTCGCTACTCGCGTCCTCGTGAATTTGACTACCCAATGTTTGGGCTCTCACCCTGCAAACTCTCGAGTTCGCGAGATCTCTCGATCTTCGACACCTGACCCCTTCATATGTAAGGCTCACAGTCTCTCGCCACTTCGCTGCCTCGCGTCCTCGCACCTCGTGACTTTTAACGCCAAACACTTGGGAGTTTTCCCTGCGAGCTCCGAGTTCATGAGATCTCTCGATCTCTGACACATGTCCCTTCAGATGGACGGCTCACAATCTCTTGCCGCTTTTCTACCTCGTGACCTCATGACTCGCGACCTTTAACGCCAACTTCTTAACCCTTCCACTTACGAGCTCCTGAGATACGAGGTGCCACCTGTCCTCCAACAGTCATAATCTCGCTTCTCACAACCTCGCGACCCCCGCATCCAAATCCTTGAGTTCTTTCTCACGAGGTCCTGATACACGATCTCGTGAACAATCCAACGGCTCTAACCCACTTGGATCAATGGTGCTGCCCCTCCTGAGCTTTGAATCCTCTCCACGCCTGCGCTGTAACTGCCTTACACATCTGGGAGATCCAACGGATCTCAGAACTTCATGAAATTTCTCTCGAAGATTTCGTCTGTCCATTCTCCCCTTGAGGATTTTGTGAACTAAGAAGTGTCTCTCCACGAGACTCTTTTGCTCGCTCGTCAACCTACAACGCTTTCCTCCGACTTCCAACAACATCTTCCCTGCTCTTGTTCTTCAGTGAACTCAAAGGCCTATACCTCCTGATCTTGTTCTCGACTTCTCAAGTCCTTCAGAGAACTTCTTTCACGCACTTCTTGCGGAAAACCTTCAATCACGTCCAAGTGTTGAAGTCACTCGACTCTGCGCACTCCCGCAACAACAGTCTCCGAAAGCTTCTGCTCAGTGTCACGACTGAGACTCCTCCTTAGCCCGTGCACTCCTTTCACGTCTTTAACGGCCCACTTCCACTTCTAAGTATTTTGAGAACAAGAGTTTAACTCCCGAGCCTTCTGTCAACACACTCCTTGTGGACGACTTAAACTGCACTCCTTGCAGGAATCCTTGCTCAGAAGAGAAACAATTGTAACTCACTCCACTTCCTCTCAGATTTCAATCTCGACACACAAGATCATACACACACAGCATAAAAACCAATGCATAACAGGAAGAAATATTCATGAGCAGAGAAATTTACACACATACACGAAGAATAACACAACAACCATGAATCTGAATCAACTTCTTCTATTAATTCAAGATCTATACATGGGTGTCCTTCTACAACTCTCTGCTATTCTCCTATGCTCTAGAATCTTCTCTCCTTTCCTGGTAATTGTTACAATGATACAAATGAGGGTGTCTATATTCGGTTTTCCCTCTTTCTTCTAGAATTGTCTAATCTAAGAATTCAATTCTATCTACCTGCAACTACTACTATAAATGCCTCTGTATATCTCAGATGAGAGCGTATGGCTTGAGGTATGATTACATTTCTCCCAAGGCGCCAAATTAAATGATCTCATTTATGTTTGCGCATCAACTTCAAGGGAAAATTTAAAAATTCAAAAACTTGTGCTGGACGTCTTCCAGCTGTCTTCTACTTCCACGTCGGTTTTGCTTGTCGTGAGGGATGCTCCTGCATCACAAATGAAGAATTCATTGTATGCACAGATGCATGTAAATAAGGACTTGGTGGAGTCGTCACTCAAAATGGGTTTGTTATATGTTATGAATCAAGGAAGTTGAAAGAGCATGAAAGACACTATGCCACTCATGATTTGGAGTTGGAAGCCATAGTGCATGCCTTAAGGAAATGGAGACATTACCTCATGGGGAAAAGGTTTGAGTTAAGAATAGACCATAATGGTCTAAAATATTTATTTGATCAGCAACTCTAAATGCTAGGAAAACCAGATGGTTAGAATTTCTGAGTGAATATGACTTTGATATAAAGCATATCAAGGGGAAAGAAAACAAGGTAGTTGATGCACTCAGCAGAAGAGTGCATGAAATGCATGCTACAACCATTAGCATGTACCAATCAGATTTGAAAGACAGAATTACAGAGGCTGCCAAATCAGATTTGCAATACAAGGACTTAGTGGAAAAATTACAGCAAGGTAGTTTGCAACAGAAAATTGAAAATTATAAGCTAGATAATGATGAAATTCTCAGGTACAGGGGAAAAATTTATGTACCAAATTCCTAGGAGTTGAAAAATATGATATTGAGAGAAATGCATAATGTTCTTTATGTTGGGCACCCAGGATATCAGAAAACGTTTGTAGCTATCAAGAGCCAATATTATTGACCAGACATGAACAAAGAGGTTGTTTATTTTATTGCCAGATGTTTGGAATGTCAAAAAGTAAAGGTTGAGCATAGACACCTAGCTGGTTTGCTATAGCTATTACCCATTCCTAAGTGGACGTGGGAAGTTGTAACAATGGATTTCATCACCAATCTTCCCAGAACAAACAAGCAACATGATTCTATCATGGTAGTGGTGGATAAGCTTACTAAAGCTGCCCATTTTATTCCAGTTAAGCTCACTCATAAGGCAGCGAACATTGCTGATGTTTTTATGAAGGAAATTGCTAGATTACATGGAATACCCAAGACAATTGTGTATGATAGAGATCCAAAATTTACCTCAAAATTTTGGAAGGGATTATTTAATAGATTTGGAACAAATTTGAATTTTAGTACAGTTTATCATCCAAAATCAGATGGGAAAAAAGAGAGGGTGAATCAAGTGATTGAAGATATGTTTAAGATTTATGTGATGGATAAACCATCAAAATGGGAAGACTACCTACGCTTGATAGAGTTTTCTTATAAAAATGGGTACCAAGCATCTCTAAATATGAGCCCATTTGAGTCAATTTATGGCAGAAAGTGCAACACACCAGTAAGTTGGGATAACCCAGCAGATAGAGAAGTGGTTGGCCCAGATTTACTCAGGGAAATGGAGGAGAAAATGATAAAAATAAATAAAAATTAAAGGCTAGCCAAGACAAGCAGAAAATTTATGCTGATAAGGGTAGAACTCATAGGGAATTTAAAGTGGGAGATCATGCATTCTTGAAAGTGAAGGCCAACAGAAGTTCCCTGGAATTGGGAAATTATTTAAAGTTTACAGCTCACTATTGTGGGCCATTTGAAATCCTAGAGAGGATTGGTCCAATAGCTTATATGATTTCATTTTCTGCATCTATGTCTGTTCATAATGTAGTCCACCTATCTTTTCTCAAGAATTATATACCCGATGCCAATCATGTTATTGATTGGAATGTGATTCAGGTGGAGCAAGAAGGCGCTTTCTAAGAACATCTGGTACACATTCTTGACCAAAAAATCAAATAGCTCTGAAATCGAGCCATAGGTCTTATAAAGGTCTAATGGACCTGGTATGGTCCTAACGATGCTACTTGGGAGCATGAGGATGCAATGTGGGAAGAATACCTGCATATTTTTGAGGATTTTTGAAATTTTGTTGTATATGGGTACATGATGCACTGATGACAATGCATAAATAAGGGGAGGGGATTGTAATATCCCTAGGTCGAACCCAATTGTAATGTAAATTAAAATTTACTTAAGCTAGTGAGTTGTTGTGATATCATTTTGTATGCACATTTCATGGCATAGTGCTCACTTGTACTGCACAGTAAAATGATGAAGTGTACACATTCCAGGATACCACACGCAACATCTTAAGTGTGTGCGATTTTGAGTCTAGGTATCCTTTTGTGTATATGTTGTGTTTTATAAGCTGGTGAACTAGTTATTATAAGATAGAATGTTTTTGTTTTGATTAGGCTGGAGAGCCTAGATGTTAAAGGCCAGTGCGCCTATTTTTTTGTATGTCTCACAATTAATATAAAATACATTGTTGCGCTCAGACCGACCATGATAAAAGAGATGGGGGACTAAAATCCACTAGTTAGGGAAAGGGAGCGGAGAAGTTAAGGAAAGGGGATATGTTAGGGGGATTAAGCCAAAAAGGAATATTATATTAATATTTCTTAAATATAGAGTATGGATAATTGTTTTATCCTAAGTTCTAAAGTTGGGGACAAGTGGGAAAAAGTAGCTCCCAACATGACAAGTGTCAAGTTGGGGACATGCATACATATTGTTGGGACTTAGTTCATTTTCCCATCTCTTCCATCATGTTTTCCATCATTATCCCCATCATTCCTTCGATCATTTAGTCATCTAGTCAATCATCCATGAACATGCACACACCCATTGAGATATCTTTCGTATCTTCGTGACTGTACGTGAACCTGTATCCATAGCCATTTTGTGTTGGTGTAGTTGGTTAACTTGGGATATGGATTGAAGAAGCGGGTTTTTAGGCCTATGGGATATTGAAGAGGTGGGTTTTCAGTCCCGTTAGCAATTCTCTGGGTGAGAGAATTGTTGGTAATTGATTTCCTGAAGGTGCTATACTATAGCTACAGTGCTATGAGACTTCCTGTTCGGCCTGTTGCTGAAGCCCGGAAAGGAAGTGGGTCAGATGAAGGACTATTGAGAAGAGAATGGGCACACTTCTTGGGTGGGATAGGCATGTGGGGAATGAGGGACTGTAGGTTGTTAGTTTGAGTTGGAACCCGAGACAAAGTCTTTCCTATTGTCTATGAGCCTTTAGCCTGGTTAGGAATCCCTTAACCTGGGTGGATTTTGTTCCCAGATCGGGGGTGACTCACTGTTGAGAGTGATGAACAGTGTGATCCAAGGCTGGGAGGTTCGTGGAAGGTATGCATGCAATTGGTGACATTATTACCAAGATAAGTGTCAATTGTGTGATAAATTTACCTGTTGCATTGTTATTTACGTGATTATTTTATGGGTTATCATATATGTGATTATAATTTTGTTTATTTTTATAGGTATTTCATGTATATGCTGCATGTATACGTTTACTTTTATTTCAGTGTGAATTCATGTATTTACAGATGCATTTGTATGTTTACGTTTTATATATAATTTTTCTACAAGAGTTTTGTGTGTGTATATTTTGATTGCATGTAGTTCGAAAAATTTATGTGGCATAGCTTAGTTGGATGATGGGTATGTTATAGTATGCTCCACAGAGAGAAAAATAAGAGTTCTCTGGCGTAGCGTGGCCTAGCATGGATGGTCAGGGATGGTACAATATGGTATCAGAGCATGAAAGACTGTTATGGATTAGCATGGTCCGGTCTGGGTGGTCGGGAATGTTACATATGGCCAAAGAGGACTATGATAATCAAAACAAAAGAAGTGATGTTAATGATGAAGAAGTTGTGATTGATATGGAAGGTGAACTAATTAGTGCCTTAGAAGAGATTGACAGACTCAGACTCGAGAAAACAAAACAAAACCAGTTGTTGATGCAGTTTGAAAAGAATGCTAAAAACCCCGATGAAGACTTTGCCCTACTAAAGGTGGAGTTAGAAGAGGCAAATAAAATAGAGGACATTCTGAAAAAAAATTATCAGAGAAGAATGCAATATGTGAAGCCTTGGAAGAAGAGGTAGTAAAAACCAGAAAAGAGATGGAGAAGTTCAAAGCATTGTATCTCCAAAATCTTACAATCATTAAAGCCTTAGACGGATTAACCACCATTATGAATCAACAAAGGAGTCCAAATTTGAAAAATGGTTTGGGTTATGAAGAAGGATCAAGTTGTAGTCAACCAAGCAACAAACAATCCATCAAGTTTGTCCAATCTACATTCATTGACAACAAAAAATATGGAGAAACAGAGGAAGACAATCAGCCGCCAAGGAAGAGTGAAAGAAAAAGTACCAGAACTAAATCTGTAGAACAAATAAATCATCAGCATGGAAGAAATCGACCTGCTCAAAGAAGACAACCATTTTCCAGGTACAAAGGTTTTTTCTATGGATATTGTTTTTTATGTTCTAACTTGTTCACAAAGCTGTAAACTGTTCTTTAATATTTAGATATAAGAATCAAAACACTCAAGGAATAGATATATGTCGCAACAAAGAATGAGACAACCAAGTAACAAACAATCACAAACTACAAATCATGTGATGGCTGGGAAAAGGACACAGGTTAAGCATAACAATCATTATGATCCTTTATTCAATGAATGAGAATGTTACGTCTACCATAATTATGGACATAAAGCTGCATATTGTCACTTAAGGAACTATGAACCACATTTGAATCCCTCTGCTGAAAATGTCAAGGTTTGGAAGAAGAAAGAGAATGACAAGTGTGGATTAGTGTTGTCATCTCAAAGACAAAATAACCCCTGGTATATTGACAGTGGATGCTCCAAACATATGATGGGAGACAAAAGTAAGTTTTTGTCTCTAAGAGAAAGAAAATCAGGAAATGTAACCTTTGGAAATGATGCTCCAGGTAAAATCAAGGGTAAAGAGATGGTGAGTTTGAGTAATGGTAAAGGAAAAGCCAAGGATGTTCTTCTTGTAGATGGGCTGAAACATAATTTTCTCAGTGTAAGTCAAATGTGTGACAGAGGATGTGAAGTGGTGTTCAATTCAAAGGATTGTAATATAAAGTCGGTAAACTCAGGACAAGTGGTGGATAAAGGCATAAGGACAGATAATAATGTATATGTGCTGAAAGAAGATAGAGAAGAGTGTCATCTAAGAAAATATGATGAAATCTGGTTATGGCATAAGAGACTTGGACATCTAAATTTTGACCACTTAATCAAGCTCAAAAATCTTGAGGCAGTAAAAGATCTTCCAAGAATATCAATGCCACAAGATTATGTGTGTAAACCCTGCCAAGTAAGAAAGGCAATCAGGACACAATTTAAATCCAATACCTATACTTCAACATAGAAACCACTCCAATTAGTTCATATGGATTTATGTGGACCATCAAGACAGGAAGGCACAGGGAAGGAAAACTACTTTATGTTGGTCATTGATGACTACTCCAGACTCACTTGGGTTTCTTTTCTCAAAGAAAAAGATGAAGCATTTGTGTTACACATTATTTTCATCATCCCTAGTGGAGTCGCCAATTTTATTATCGGGCTAATCGGTAGGTGCCAACACTAACTGATCTCCCTAGATCCACCTAGATCTAGAACAAAACACACCAGAACATGACACTTTCCTTTAGTTTTAGATATTGAATTTACTAACTAAAGAGGGATGAGTGACATACTGTTTAAACGTCGCTTCCTCTTTGTTGCACCTCTTTCGTCACCTTGGTGAGCAGAATC
>WSFP011435161.1:0-21181 GCA_009831015.1 Picea engelmannii
GAAGGTTTTTCAGGATTATAGAGTTTGGAAAAACACTTAAAAGAGAACTCTCTCAGTGCCTTTTTCGTACAATAATCCAACGAGACCGAAAAAGGGTTAAACTATCACTCGGAGGATGCGTAAGTTCAAATACTTTAACGAGCATGAAAATAGCAAGGTCGCTCGGCAATCTTTTCATGTTTAGGGAGTCGTGAAAAGGGCTTAAAGTCAACTCCAAGGGGGTTCCTTTTTCGTATAACCACATCGATCCTGGAAAAGAGATAAAACAACGCTCGATCACATTCAAAGTTTTTTGCAAGTGCTAGAACGGATAAAAGGCACTTGAGGTTTTGAGATCAAAACCATAGAAAACCAAATAAACACACCATTCTTAAACAAGTTTTTGGATCCATAATCGTCTCGTTAGCTGCCTACAAGTCATTTACTCACTTTCGCATTAGTAATTAGGATTGAATGGGTAAAATAATGAAATAAAAATGGAGAAACCCACTTTTAAACATGGTAAAAGTAAATAAAACAATTTTACAACTCATTTTTACCATATGTTTTTATCCATTCACCATTTTGTGAAAAAATTCCCATTTTAACTCCAATCTTTGTCGTCAATTTCCGGGAGCTTAGGGGTGTCATTTCACAAACCGTTTGGACCAAACTGGTAAGTGCTCTGTTCCTTAGCCTTTCATGGTTTTACTTTATGATTTTATTGGTTAAAATTGAAGTTGTTTGTCAAATTTTGAAACCCTATGCACATGAAGGATTTCCACAGGCTACCCATATGGGGCCTGCGGGAAGTCCTTATTCCCGCAGGCAAGCTTAACGTAGGGTGCGAGAAACCCACACTGTGTAATATACTTCACCTGCGAACAGCGCAGAGTTAAATTTTTGTGTAATGTTTTAGCCAACAAAACCAAATTTCTCATATTTTAAGATTACTAATTATCTTAATATGATTGCCATGTAGGTTAATAGTCACACAATGGTGCTTGAGTGGAGGGAACGTGAGCATGAAGAAGATAATACCGCTGCCGAAAATCACCCCTAGACTATTTCTGCTCTAAGAAATTGTGGACTCCTAAAATACTTCCGGATACCGGGCATGAGAGCCCAAGTTCGTCTGTTGGAACATTTGGTTCAGATGTGGGATCCGGATCAGCAGGTATTTAATGTGGGTTCCCATACTTTGACGATTGATATTGAGGACATTTATTTCCTGACCGGGTTGTCGCGACGAGGATCTCATGTCATCTTGACCGGTAATCCTAGAGGCGGTATGAAGATGAGTGACTACTGTCGAGAATATTGCGTGTCGGAGGCAGAAAGACAAAGGGGAAAGGTAGCCATCTGGGGAGTGACAGATATCACTCTCCATACTATCCTGTTTACTATAGCTCGGATGGCAGGTAGTGTTGCCCCTCATATGGCTCTACAGAGCTACTTTCAATATTCCCTTGAGTGTCTTGAGCCCCGAGTTTTCAACTGGGATGATGCAGTACTCCGCAATCTCAAGAAACAATTGACAAAAAGCAGACGCGGAGATCTCAAGAAATTTGGTTATGGATCATTGTTAGTATCCTTCTTTTGTGAGAGAGTCCTAGTATACAGGATTCAGGCAGACTGGCATTTTCTGGGTCCCAGGGATCCACGGATGCTACGATGGTGCCAGCTCATGGCTAGGCACGTGGCAGGACCCATCGTCAGATATGACGATCGTTTCTTCGACTGGCTCCAAGGCCAGGTTGTGATGATAGAGGACTATGCATATGTTGGCTTGGACTTTTGAGGTGATCCTGACCTCGCCCTCCCTGAAGATACACAGTGGGGAAACATTGGTAAGAAGTACACCAACTTTTTGATTTTTTAGATGTTTTTGTAATTTTTTCATATTAAATGTTTTTGGTTTCATAACTTTAGCTGAAGACTAACACCAATATTGTATTGATAACACAGATGTTGGGGCATACAGACCAGCTGGCACTTCTCCTGTTCAGTGGCGAGGAGAAGCAGTAGTTCCAGTCCCCCAGTATGCCGAGGACTACCTTACTGTGGAGCAGAACTTAGAGGGCTTGATGCATGATGTTCCAGATATGCCTCTGGAGGAGATCCCACGACGTGATCAGCGTCATACCGTGGGAGTGTCTGCCTCTATGGGTTGTTTACTCCGTAGAGTAGCCAGGACTTTAGCATGTTATCATGAACATCATTTATGTCATGATACCGTTATGTAGAAGCCATGAGCTTTCATTTTTGATATTTTGGTCTTCAGACTCATTTTGTAAAAACAAACTTTGACCTTTATATATATATACATGGTTCTGACCGGCTTACTTTACATGCGTGTACATTTTAATGTGTTTGATTTATAAGTGATTTAAATGTATGTCCAATACATAATTAGCTAACGCATCTGTTAATGTATTAAGACTTCTAGGAATGTGTTGATATTCTATATGATCAAAATGTCTTTCCAAGAGGCGAATTCGAAAATATACTCTTAATAATGTAGGACTTCGAATAGAATAGACATTACTTAGCTGTAGCACCACTAGCTGCGAGTCAAGTCTCACAACCAAACAACGAATTCCAAGAGAGATAGCATCAACCAATAGCTCAATCTCGGTTCTATACTCTGCGATGTTGTTGGTTGCCCGCCCAAGACATACACCTCGTAAAGATATAAGCTCGTTTGTTGGGGCATAGATAGCCCATGCAGCGGAAGCTAAATTCCGAGTACTACGGCTAGCACCGTTGGCGAAGCCAATATAAGGTAGCGAATACTCCGACATCTGATAATCAAAACACAACGTAATTGTAAGGGTAGAGACCAAATAAAGTTAAACTCAAAACTAAAAGTTATCACACACACTCAGTATGATACATAAAAATACAAGTACCTCATGCACAAATAACTCATGCATAGTACTTCTTTAAGTACAACCCATTTCTGGGTTCGCTCAAAGGTATCCCATCATAATCTACTAGCTCATAAGCCCCCTTTGCCAAAACTTTACTAACAATATAAGGCCCATGCCACATAGGTTCGAATTTCCCAGCTCCTAAAACATCTTTATCCTATTCATATAGAAGAACAAGATCTCCTTCAGAGAAGACACGAGGTTTGACATGCTTGTCATACTGTGCCTTAACACGTTTCTTCTGGGCTTCTAAAACAAGAGTAGCGTTACGGTGAGTCTCGTCTAGTCGCATTAGATACAACAGACGTTCCTCTTTGGCAGAAGTATTTGGTAAAAGTTCTACCGCTAGTTTCAAAGACGGAATTTCACATTCTATTGGTAGAATGGCCTCCATGCTATACACTAAACGAAAAGGTGTGAATCCTGTGGCAGACTTAACAGACGTCCGATATGCCCACAACGCTGAAAATAACATTGTGTGCCAACTAGTTTTGTGGATTCCTATCATCCGTCGAATCATAGTGATGAGAATATTATTGATGGCTTCGACCTGGCCATTAGCCTGTGGATAATAGGGCATTGAACTATCATGACGAAGGCCCAACCTCTCCGTAAGTTCAGACATCATGTTATTTCTAAAATGACTACCGTGATCGGTAACGATAGCCTGAGGAACACCAAAATGAGTAATGACATGGTTGAAAAGGAATAATGATGCAGTCTTCCCAGTATTATCAAATGTCGGCATTACCTCGGCCCATTTAGTAAAATAATCAACAGTTACGATAATGTAACCATGCCCCCTGGTCGAGTGAGGGTGACATGTCATAAAATCAATGCCCCATTTAGCGAAAGGACCTACTGAGACTACAGGATGTAGGGGAGCAGGATGCGACCGAATCTTCTGATTATAGGTCTGGCAGGCATGACACTTCTGAATAGAAATAATGCAGTCATGAAACAAAGAAGGCCAAAAGTAACCTGCACGTAAAATTTTCTGAGCAGTAGCATACCCAGACATATGACCACCACATGATCCAGAGTGGTAGTCATTCAAGACTTTCTCAGCTTCGTCAAAAGTCAAACAATGCCGGAAGACAAAATCAATACCTCGACGGTAAAGAGTATCACCAAGGATGATATAATGACGTGCTTGATAACGAACATGACGTCGTTCATTACTGGACAATGTAGGCCGGAAAGTTTGAGTTTGGAGATATATAATGATGTCTCTGTACCAAATATCATCAGTACTAATAAGGAAAAGTGACTTGTCAGGTAACGAATCAACTGCTACCTTTTCCGTAGTAGTGTGGGGAAAATCACAGATGAACTCAGCGAAAACTAGGGACTTCTTTGACGTGGCACGATCAAATTCTAAATCGAACTCCTGGAGAATAAAAATCCACTTGGAGTACTTGCCCCCCAGCAATTAACATGTCAATATGTGTTGCATGGGGTTACAGTGTGAAATCACTGTAGTCTTCCTAGAGAGAATATAGTGACGAAAACGTTGGACTGCTTGAACAGCAGCCAGGGCCAGCTTCTCAACATGTTGGTACTTGACTTCTGTAGATGATAAATTTCTACTCAAGTAATAAATAACATGTTCATCATGGTTGTCATCCTCTTGAACGAGGACCATACCGATGGTATACTCGGACGCAGCTAGATAAAGAAATTAATCTCGACTATAATCCGGAGGGAAAAGAAGAGGAGCTTTTGTGAGGGACAATTTCAAAGCTTCAAAGGCATTATTAGCAATTTTATCCCAGACAAACTCGGAATCTTTCTTTAAAAGATGAGTGAAACCTCGAGTAATCTCGGCGTAATTCGGGATGAACCGACGAAGAAAGTTTGCTTTCCCCTGCAAACTTTGTAACTGGCATAAAGAAGAAGGAGGAGGGAGATTAAGAATTGCCTCGACCTTGATAGGATCAACCCGGATCCCATGGCGTGAAACAATGAAACCAAGGAGACGGCCAGATTCTACGCAAAAAACACACTTATGAGGGTTTATTCGAATGCGATAGAATCGACAACGAACGAAGATCGCGCGGAGATGATTAGGGTGATCGACCCTATGTAAAGAGTGAGCCGACAAATCGTCCAGATAGGGTTGAACAA
Source organism: Picea engelmannii (assembly GCA_009831015.1). Lineage (NCBI taxonomy): Eukaryota > Viridiplantae > Streptophyta > Pinopsida > Pinales > Pinaceae > Picea > Picea engelmannii. Next base: position 5,040 of record WSFP011435161.1, read on the forward strand.
TATGCTTGATATCGTGAAAAGCGTAAGACATGGCACGTTGGAACGTAGCACCTGCGTTCTTCAGACCGAAAGGGAGTTTCCTCTAGGCGAAAGTACCCCAAGGACAAATAAAAGTTGTTTTATGTTGGTCCTCGGGAGCTATATTGATTTGATTATAGCCGGAAAATCCATCCATGAGGGAAAATATTTCACTACCGGCACAGTCATCGACGATTTTTTCAACGAAAGGGGTTGGAAAATTGTCTTTTGGACAAGCTTTGTTGATATCCCGATAATCAACGCAAACACGTATACTACCACCCTTTTTATCAATCGGTACTGGGTTAGACACCCATTCTGTCAATGCCACAGGATAAATAAAACCGGCTTTAAGGAGTTTTTCAACCTCAAGTTTAATGGTTGCCGCTTTACGTGGATGGACAGGATGGAGTCGTTGTCGAACTGGCTTGGCTCCAGGGTATGTATTAATTTCGTGGACCACAATAGAAGGGTCAATACCCGGCATCTCTTCGTAACTCCAAGCAAAAATGTCACGAAATTCTTTAAACAAGGAAGTATAGGGGACAATTTCGTCGGGAGAACATGAGGCTCCAATATGAACGTTCTCGATGATTCCAGGTTTCACTGAGACATCTATGGGTATCGTGGGCGAAATGTTACTAAGGTTCCCTTCTGCAAACACATCTCGGGTAGGGCCAGGAACAGTCATAATAACAACAACGGTCGACGGAGTCGAAATCCGTTGGTAGTTCTCAAGAGTTTGTTGTTCCAGAAACAGTATGGAACGATGATGTCCATTGTCCCAAGGGTTGTCATCCAAGACGGACAAGATCATCTCGTCAGTTGGAAAAAAAACACGGAAAGGATCAGGAGACAACTCCTCAAAAGAAGAAGTAAGAGGGTTTGTCGATTGAATAGCTTGGTAAGCATACTCAACCGGACTTAACGACATAACGTAACCGAAACGAACATGATCTCCAGGATCAGGGACTATCTAAGGGTCGGCAGACACTGGAAGTTCATGAGGCATGGTAGAGATCATGTTAATAGATGAAACTGACGGGCTTGAAATATTGGATGGTGGTGGTATGGGAAATGTACCCATTAACGACGAATCTTTCAAAAGACCGACTCCAACATTCTCATAACCCGGTGGGGTGTTTTCTATGAAAGGTACATTTCCCGTGTGAGTATCGGCATTAAAGAAAGCAAGTTGATCAACCGTGACCACTTTGCCTTGGTGAGGAAAATGTAAAACAAGGAAAAGGGTTGACACGACAACACGCATAGAATCGACCCAACTTCGTCCAAGTAGAAGATTATAATCCAATGGAGTATCGAAAAATTCCACTTCTATCTGAATGGTCTTACCTTCTAAAGTAACAGGCAACGATGGAAGAACACCATATGGCTTAAAACCGGAGCCGTTGAAGGCTCGCAAAGTGTTTTGTGATTCTGTTAACGGTGGATAGCCAATGGCTTTCGAACAAGAAAAAGACATTACGCACATAGAGGCACCTTCATCGACGACCGTCCGACAAATGCTTTTGTCGGCGACCACAACCTGTATCTGAAACGCAAGCTATGGGGGTAACCTTGGAATATGATCATCCAAGTTAAAGACTATCAAATTCGAATCCATAGGATCAATTCCACCTATCGCTTTCAACAGATCCCTTCTCTGTGCAGGACAAGACTGAAGGACTTCGAGGGCAGACATTGCTGAGGGTGCTTGGGCCAGATCTTCGACAATGCTATAGTTCTGGGTGGCCCTAGCATGAGGATTGAATGCCGACTTCTTAATGACGCCTTTGGGAGGTCGTAAAACCGTATCAAGACTTGGTATTTCGATATGAAGAGGACCATTGGTAGGTGGATTTGGTGATGAAGACTGTACCAAATCGGGAGGTAGGTCTTCAACTTTCTCCTTAGAAGGAGTATAGTCTTTATCTCTAGTGGTAAGTGTAACATTGTTCTTCATAGAATCACCAGTGCACATCAAAACATAGAACTGTGTAGAGGTAGATGGTTGGTCATGGATGACCAACGAAGCCTGTTGTTGAGACGGGAAAGGTTGAGACAAGACTGCCGGCGTAGAAGGTTTCGGTGTTCCTTGAAGGAACTTGGTGACCTCGGCACATCTTGGACAATCCTTCGTGTAGTGATCGTCACCACACATGAGGCAAGGATAGCGTGGCTTGCATTTATCATGGTCATCAACAGGAGGTGGTTTGGTTTGTTCGTTAGGATTGTTGTTTTTACCCTCCTTATTCTTGCCTCTCCCTTTTCTAGACTTAGTCTTACCGGCAGGTGTAGATTGAACAACGTTCACTTCTGAGGTTTTACCGGGGGGAGGAGCAGGAGACGAAGCACTTTGTACATTAGAAGATGTGGATTTTGGGGTTGCGGAGGAAACAGAATGTGATTGGCTATGAGTGGAACCAATCACACCATCAGCTGCATGCGAGGCAACCAGAGGTGCAAAAGAGGTAGAAGTACCAGGACGAGGTAAGTCGGGTAGTAAATCATACAAAGTTCCCGTTTGAGAATAAATGAGATCCAAATACTGAGCTTGACTAATAGCCTGCTCTTCTATAATAACACCGCCCATAGCAATGTCTTTAGCGATTTTGTTTACAAAAGATTTTGTAAACCATTCTGCCAGTAATTGATCAGGAAGTTCGAGTTTGATGAGACGTCTCCTCCGCCGCCACTCATGAATATGATCAGATATATGAGTGCCCGAGCTTTGTTTAAAGGAGGTTAAAATCTCAGTTCCAGTATAATAACGGATCGGTAACTGGTAATGTGTCAAAGAGGCCATTGCAAGGGTGGTGAAATCGAAAAAGAAACCTTGCGATAATTTGATGTACCACTTTGTAGCAGCACCTGTAAGAGTTCTTTGAAAAAGACGCAATCGAATGGAGTCGTCCATTAATGAGTTAGACAAACACCACAAATGGAAAGTCATGACATGATTATTCGGGTCCTCTCCTGCCTTCCCATCGAATTTCGGAATGTCCGATGGAAGCTTTGCAGGAATAGCAGGCCATTGGGGAGAGTGACGAATAGGATCATTGAGAATCCTAGATAAATCTGGCAAATCTAGGGTAGCAAGAAAAGGCAATTGCCGGTTCACCTGCGGATACTGGTGACTTTGGGGCGGAAGCCCTGTCGGTAGTCCAGTGGGAGCATATGCAGTTTTCCCCCAGAGAGAAGATCCTGGTTGACCCTGTGGTGGTAAAATAGGATAGTAACCCCAAGGATTTTGACCTTGAGTTTGGGGTTGAGTAGTTTGACCAGAACCCCAGATAGGATTAGTCACCCCTGGATATGGTTGGCCTGGAGTAGGGACAAATTGTTTCCCCCCAGCATTTTGAGGAAAGTTTTGCATAAGTTGATTCCAATACTGGGCCAAAGCAGGAGGGATGTTTTGTCCTAACGGCGAGGTCGGTGCCCCTACCAAAGGAATAGTTCCACCCGGAATTTGTGTACCAACGGTAGGTTGGGCAATAGTTGCAGTATGTCTAGGAAAAGGAAAGGTACTACCCTGACCACCAACATGAACTTGTACATTAGGTGCAACGGTCGGAATAATGCTACCAACATTAAGATTTCCAGTAGGAAACTGAGGGAGTGTCGGGATGAAATCGGGAATAGGATGCCCAGGAAGCTGAGGACCACCTGGAGAACCAGCGGGAGTTTGAGGTGGTGTTGGATGCAGAGCATTCAACTTAGGATTTAATGCATGGTAACCAGGAGGTAGATTTGGAGTAGCCTCAGGAGTTCGTTGGGTATTAATAGGAGCCAGAGTGGTTGCCGGAATCGTAGTTTGGACATTCGAAGTAATAGCAAGATGAGCCATCTCGGGAGGGAGAATAAAATGATAAGTTGTAGTTGTTGGTGTAGTTTTTGGTTCAGGAGACTCAGGAGGGTTGATGATTTCGTAGACAGGGGATTCAGTACCAAACAAGACTCGTCGGAAATCACCGGACCAAGAAGGATCTTGGCCTACTACACCGTGAGAAGGCCCAGCGATTGATTCAGTAGATGGAAGATCGTCACCAGAAATATGAAAATGCCCGAAAGGTCGCTCACCACGATGAATACGATAATACTCTATAGTATTGGTAATTCGAAATTCTGCAAGAGGATCAGTGGTTTGTACTTGGGGCGGTGGGGTAAAGACTTATGGAACGCCACTTATGTCCACGTGTGGTAACGTAACAAGAGGGATTTCACCCGGACGAGGAGAGTCCTCAGGGGTACCCTCAGGTGTTGTTGTGTGCAAAGGTTATGAAGCTTCCGGATGTTCCGAAGACAAACCTTGCATCCTACACGAACGTCGCGGGGGAGCAATTGTAAATGAGTAACAAACTCCTCAACGAAAATCCTAAGGTCGACTACGAGAAAACAACAACATACACTAGTAAACAAAATCTAGAGACAAACACCAAGAAAACAATACCTTCTAATATCGAAGCCACTAGTTGGTGATGAAATCCAACGTCGCGACAACGAAATGAGAAGGGGCGGGGCTAGGGTGGAAAAGTTACATTGATGACCTGCTTAACAGACTTACGCCCTGGTGCAAGCTTCCACGCCCGTAATTGTGGATTTACTCTCCAAGGAGCCCGAGTGAGTTTGATCAACGTCGATTCCAGGTACCATGGAGACTTTCCCCTCCACAGTCACCTTGGGTAAGAACCTAGAGAGAAAGGCCACTAAGGTTACCACAGACAACAGTACTGCCTGGGGAACTAGTCATCAGTCCGATCCACACGCAAAGGCAGGGTATCGAGCCTGAAATCAACTCAAAGGCTTCCACTCATAATTGTGGGTATACCTCAGAGTGACCCCCGTAATACGTGCAATCTCTACACCGATGCCAACAGAGCAAGTTAGTATCCCTTCCAACACCAATGCGACCTAATGCTTGACCCTTGTGTTAGAAGGGCTTCCCAGGACAATATGCAGCCAATGGAATTTTACACTCCCAATCTCAAGATCCTATTGTGTGTTTTTGAGCTTTGGAGAGTGTGTCTCTCTTCCTACTCCAAAGCACTAGCCAAGCTAAATGTTGGTGTAAAAGAGCCCTATAAAAGAGTTACTAGATCACTTTTAATATTGCGCAGTGTTTTAAAATGGCTGTTGTTTACTCAAAGGCAACGGAAGTGAAACTTTAATGATGTGTGACTCTGACCCAATCAATGCAAAGATATGATGAAATGTAATCTTTTTCATTCGATGAATCCTAGTTATGGGAGAGAGAACAATTTTTTAATCAATCTTAATGCTATAATGCCCATGCAATGCTCAATTTCCGTTTTTGATATAAATGTAAATAATCATTTATCGATGAACAATGTCTAAATGTCTTTCTCAAAACTTCAATACGTTACAATTTTGATTTTCAATGGTGTTTCAAAGATAAAACAAAGATCTTGAAAGAAAACAAATAGTTCACTTTCCAAGAAGAACTCTAATGAATGAGAGACGAAAACCAAAATATAGAGATCCAACAAACAACCCAATCCAATACTTTCAATGAAAGCGAAAACAAAAACAAACCAAAAGTGTTTCTCAATGCAAATGAGAATTGTCGCTTTGGACCAACAAGTACAAGAGAAACATCAAAATCTTAACTTCCAATCAATCACTGATTCTTAGCCAACACGACACAGTCAACTCGAGTAATTAAAGAGAAGAAAGGTGCCAAAAAGGGCTAAGAGATGAAAGTCAAGTGACTAAAGCAAGAACAAGCCTAGAAAACCTAGATCAAGTCCAGCAAGCAAAAGAAAACAAAAATAAGCAAGCCAGTAATCCAAATAGTCAAAAAGACTTAAATCAACCTTACTGAGTTATTGCAAAAGTCAGAATTTTATTTCAAAATTTTTTCAAAATCTGCCCGCAGGCAAGCCTTGAACACAGTGCGAGAAACTAAAATTCTCTCAGGCCAGTTAAGTGCATACTGCGAACTTTTCACACTGGAGTATATACGCAAGGTGTGAACTATCAGAGTTCTCGTAGGCTGCTAATGAGCACAGTGCGGGAATCCCTGGAACTAAAGAAAAATTTGAAAAATCAAGCAAAAATCAAACTAGCTTTTAGACCCAGAAGGTCACTCAGGGTATCCCGAGGACTCAGAGATTCATAAATCAGGAGAAAAATGCAACCAGAGCAAATGGCCACAGAAAATCCAAAAACCAAAAAGACAAAAGGGAAACTTCCCCAGTGGAGTCACCAATTTTGTTATAGGATAAGTCTGTGAGTGCGGACACAAACTGACCTCCCTAGATCCACCTGGATCTAGAACAAAACGAGACAGAATACTACTCTTCCCCTAGATCTAGACTATTGAATGAACTAAGAGAAATGGATAGTGGACATACCTTATGAATTCTCTCCTTAAATCTCTGTTGTTCCTCGCTCCGCTTCGATTCTCTTGCGCTGTCCAATCGCAACAGTACAAACCAATCGAAGTACAAGCAAATTAATATATTCAATACCTAGTCTATACATGTGATCAAGGAATCATGTAATAAGATGACATCATCATTATGGGAAAGTGACATATTCATGTATTAAATTAACTGAAAGTGAAACTTACAACCTGAGCCTTGATGTCATAGGTCTCCTTTCAATGGCTCCTAGCTCTGATGCACACACTTGCTCATGCATGAAGAAAATCAACCACATAAGATAACCTTGTTCTTCTCCTTTGCTGCTGTAGCATCAGTCCTCCATACAGTCTTGCACTAATTCTCCAATCAATCTCTTTCTAGATTGCTTCTAATCTTTCTTGTTAACCCTTTCCATGAGCAATCTCCTCAATATATAGGAGAAGATAGTTTAGTTACTTGGATAGAGAATGATCCCAAGATATCTGGAAAGTCAGTATTTTTCCAACCATTCGAAAGCCAACTCATCCTTCTAGAAGATTCCTTCTAGAAGGATCGATAACTCATCCATTTTCCTTCTTTAGAAACATGTATGCACCCTGACTTTGAGCACAGTGCGAGAAGTTTGCAGTCAAGCTGAAGGCAGCCTGTGGGAATTAAGGATTCTTGCAGGAGAGTATATATGTAGCCTGCGAACTATCTTTAAACTAAGTTTTCTGGAAACTGACAAGTGCAACCTTTCTCATGAAAATGTTCTCAGTAAAGAGTTTGATTTTCTATTATCATGACACTATCATGACATCATCCTGATGACCAAAAATGTGGATAACAGTACCTTCAATACCTACAGGAGGAGTTGTGCAAGTGTCTATGACTCCACCATTCCATACACTAGGGTTGTATAATACCTTCCCAGGAGTTTCGACTCAGACAACGGAGTATTGAGAGATTTTTCAGACACAGGGACATGCGCTGAGGCAGTGTCCTATTATGAATAAGTATACAAATACACCCAATACAATACACTATGAGTTTTACGCATCTACGACCCATGCCACAAATCAATTTAGAGCATTGGACATACTTGTTGATAGATTGGACCAGACATCATTTATAATAAAGGAAACCCCCTAGGGACATGGAAGAGGCCAGGGAGAAGGGGTTGGAGGTGGATTCAGAGGTGGGAGAAATGGGGGCAGAGGGTAGAGAAGATGTTACAAATGTAACAAACAAGGTCATTTATCCAGATACTTCCCTCACCCAAGATGACCATGGTGTTCGCACTGCAGGAATAATGGGCACGCAACTGAAGACTATCCAAAATTGATTGCAAAGTGGGAAGATCGAGTTCATCAACGCAGAGATAATATCATAATATCATAATTAAAAAGGAAAATTGAGGGAAAACTACCAAATATTAACATCATCACTCACAGATGAGAAAATACTGGGGTAGATGTAGTCAATCAACCCAAGATTCAGAAGGCTATTCCCAAATATGACGGGTATGACCCTGTGAAACAAAAGATGTTTTTCAAAAATGAAATAGAGATATTTAAGATCGTTACCATTCTAGAAGTAGTAGAGAATCCTCCTAGAGCTTCCTTTCAACCTAACCCTACGCAATCCCCTACCTCACCACCAACACCTAGGAATTATGCAATTCCAAGAAAACACCTTGACCAATCTCAAAGTGTAATCAACCTGTGGTTTCAATTATTCTTTGGTATCCTAGGGGATGAAAAACTTACTGATAAGTTGTGCAAGACCCTGTACTTGATACTGGGGGATGAGGGAACCTAAGAATCCATGGTAAGGACTAACCTCCCTAAGAAGAATACACAGAGAATACAAAGAAGAAAGGTGTGAACTGGAAAAAGAATTTAGGTTAGAATCATATGTTAACATCCTAGATTTAGGATTAGATGTTAACATCCTACCTAAAAATACCTAGGAAGATTTGGGAAAACCTTAGTTAGTATATTCCGCCATCCAGTTGAGAATGGAAAATAAGTACTGCATCTTCCTAGTTGGAAAGCTGGAAAATGTGGAAATAGATGTTGCGGGAGTTAAGAACACAACTAATTTTGAGGTGATTAATTTAATGGGAGATAAGGATCCCTACCCTTCTCTACTTGGGATTGATTGGGAATATGAAAATTATGCTATTATTGATTTAAAGAGGGACACCATGACATTTGAAGAAGACATAATAAAATTAGTTTAACCCTTAGATCCTTATCTGGGGCCTAGATATGTTGAGCCAGTGGATCATAATATGGAGTCAGAGGCCCTTAACCAGTTGTACACCATCACAGTAGACATGATTCAACATTACATCAATCCTATGGAAAATAGATCAATAAGCTAGAGCAGCATCAAACCTGCTGATGAGGATTCTAAAGCAGTGTTTGATAGTTGGAAACAAGGTTCATATGAGCGATTTTCAAGGCGATGCACAATTGTCAGGGAAATAATATGGATTGGAACTAAGGTCAGAGAACCCCCTTCATACAATGGTACCTCATAGGTACACAGTTTTATCACCAGCATGGAAGAAAAGATAGAGGAGGAACAAAGGATCTATGTTCTTGACTTAGCTTTGCAAGATACCCTCGCTAGATGGTGGGCCACCCATAAAGCCTCCATTATAGAGTGGGAGGACACAAAGAAAGCCATATGATGTTGATTCCAGAGGAGGGATCAGTTGAAGGAATAAATTAAGATAGGTTTCCAATATGCGCAATTGTTCGACAGATGATCTGACCCTCTGATGCATATTGAGAATTTCCTAAAGCAGTGGAGAGTTTCGGAGGTACCCTCTCACCTAGGGGTACAAATATTTTTCCATTCATTGTGGCCTATTCTAAAGGCCTAGTATATACATGAGGAGACCAGAAGACAAACGAACTATTGGCATATCTTACAAGAATATTTCGGCAAGGATTTCTTCTTCACAAGTAAGTACCTGAGCTTAAGACCGTCCTTCAAAGAATCTGGGAAATTATTTTTACTGACTTTTTTAAAAAGAGATCATGTCCACTAGTATGTTATGACCATGTTCACTTGCTTCAGTCTAGTCAGAGTCTTGAAATTGATAAGATATATGTACCTTGCTGTAAAATTGAGATATACCTAGAAAACCATGACGATTAGAAGAGCTTAGAAACTTAGACATTAAAGAAACCAAAGGCAGTAGAGAGATTCATGATACCATACCTAATCACACTTGTAGCTCCTATAATCATCCATTGAAGTTGTGGAAAGTCAACATAGGAAGTGTAGAGAATCCTAAGATAGATTCTATATGAGACTACTGGGATGAGCAAGCTATGAAAGAGGTACATAGTCTATTGCAGGAGTATGAGGACCTGTTTCCAAAAATGTTCTTAGAGCTAAAAAGAATAAAAGGAGCCATGGGAGAAATGAGACTAGAGTTGAAACTTGGCTCAAGACCTGTGAAGCACAGACCATACCACCTCAACCCTAGAGTAAAAGAAAAGGTTAAGAAATAATTGGAAAAGATGCTTGCGACAGGACTTATTTTCCCTATTGAAGAAGCATAATGGATTAGCCCCATAGTTGTCCAAATCAAGAAAGGCACAGAAGACATCTGAGTCTATGTGGATTACAAGAGTTTGAATTCTACATGTGTGCATGATCTGTGTCCCACACCTTTCAGTGACGAGGTATTAGATCAAGTTGCGGGAAAAGAATCATATTCATTTACAAATGGATTCTTGGGATATCATCAAGTTAGAATCATAGAGTAAGACAATAAGAAGACTACATTCATAACATAATGAGGATCATTCGCATACAATGTAATTCCCTTTGGGATGAAGAATTCCCCTGTATTTTTCTCTTGAATTGTGATAGCATCTTTTCAAGAATTCACCCACAAGTTTGTAAAATTATATATGGATGTTTGGTTAGTGCACAGTATATTAAAAAATCATGTCAGCCTACTCCATTTAGTGTTTGATAAATGTCAGGAAATGGAGATATCTCTAAATATAAGAAAGTGTATTTTCTGTGTATCACATGGCAATTTTCTAGGCCATATTGTATGTAGAAAAGGAGTCCTAGTAGACCCAACTAAAGTTGCAGTCATTCTGAACATGCCGCCACCTATGAGTTCCAAATTGTTGTGATCCACACAGGGACATACAAGATATTACCATAGGTTCATCAGAAGATATGAAACTATTACAACGCGCCTTGATAAATTGTTGAATAAGTTTGAACTATTCTGATGGACGCTTGAGTGTGACAAGGAATTTGACATTCTAAAAGAGAAGCTAAGTACTGCACCAATCTTGATATTTTTGAATTGGGAAATTGAATTCCATGTACATGTGGATGCATTAGGCATCGCCCTGGGAGCCATTTTAGTGAAATTATGGGAAGGAAATATGGACCACCCTATTTAATTTTCTAACAAAAAAATATCGCAAGCTGAGTGGAACTACACAACCACTAAACGTGAAGATTTTTCCATGATTTATGCATTACAAAAGTTTATGCACTACTTGTTAGGCTCTCATTTCAAGTTTTTCACTGACCATTCTGCATTGAGGTACCTAGTCCATAAACCAATATTGGAAGGAAGAATTTGCAGATGGCTATTATTGTTCCAAGAATTTTCATTTGAGGTGATTGTCAAACTAGGAAGATGCAATGTAGGTCCAGATCACCTTTCTAGGTTGGAGTTAGGGGAAAGTGGCAGAGCAGTGGATGATCAGCTCCCAGATGCAAACTTGTTCCGTATTGATTCCATTCCAGAGTATCTTGAATACATTTTTGTCTTCCCTAGTATAGGAACCTTCCCAGAAACGTAATCGGCAACCCAAAAATGACATATGGTAGTTCTCACAACATAATATCAATTGATTGTTGGGAAACTTTACAAATTAGGACTCAACAACATCCTTAGGAGATGTGTTTTAAACCATGAAAGGGAATATTTCCTATGGGATTTCCACAATGGAGTTGTTGGAGGACATGTTGGAGGTAATTCCGGTGCACAGAAGGTAATTCACAATGGATTATGGTGGGCCATGCTATTTAAATATGCTAAGGAATATTCTATATCGTGTGAAATTTGCCAAAGATTAAAAAATTTGTTTCGAAGAGATGAATTACCCCTTCAACCAATCAAAGAACTGCAATCGTTTGAGAAGTGGGTTGTTGATTTTATTGGACCAATCAACCCCCTAACTAAGCACTCAAAATATAGATACATTATTACTACAACTTATTACATTACAAGATGGGATGAAGCAGAGGTAGTCCAAGATTTTTCTACAAACATAACTACTAAATTTGTCTTTGAGAATGTTATCACTCAGTTTGGATGTCCTAGAAATATAAACAATGATCAAGGTACTCATTTTATCAGCAATACAATTGTAGTGTTAACGAATGAGTTTCTTATACAACATCATAAGAGAATCCCTTACCACCAGCAAGCTAATGGTATGGAAGATTCCTTCAATAAAATTATGGAAAGAGGACTCACAAAAGTATGTTGCCTAAACTGGGAGGACTAGGATGATAGAGTTCTAGTAGTCTTATGGGCTTACCAGACTACCACGAATAAGTTACACAGATACACCCCATTTCAGTTGGTCTATGGAAAATAAGTAGTTGTACCTACAAAATTTATCACCCCTAGTATTTATATAGACTAGGATACACACATGATATATGATGAATCAATTGTGCAAAGGATTGCAGACTTGCTCGAACTTGAGGAAGCAAGATTTTTAGCGTATTTTCATCAGATAGTTGAGAAAGCAAGACATAAATTTTGTCATGATAATCATATTAAGTAAAATATATTCATGCAAGGAGATAAGGTTCTCCTATATGATATCCGATATCAAAAATAGCCAGGGAAGTTGCACATGCATTGGTTGGGTCCATTCATAGTTGCAAAAATCCGATACTCTGGTGCAGTCAGGCTCGTGCAACTAGATGGTATCCTTCGGCCAGGATGGGTGAATGGTGCCTGCCTAAAACCCTAAATTTCTCGTACTTGAGTCAGAGAAAGGTTGTTATAGGCCAATGGAGCATGTACAATAGTTAGATCTTCATTTCTTGCAGTTTTTTTTAATTTAGTTAATAAACATCAACGTGTATATTTAATGTGCCATGACATATATTTTGTTTCAGTTTAAGCTTTGATTTCGCAAAGAACTTCTTACTCAGCTGCTCAGGATCGAAAGAGCCACTGTTACATTTAACGAATTCATTTAATATGAAGGGGACCCCCATTATGGTTGGTGTTGGGCCCTTCTTTTTTGGATAAGAAGTTGTGCAAGGACTATAGTCCCAGTTTTGGTCTAGTATGAGTTGCACAATCTACAAAAGAAGATGGACAACAAAGCCAAATGAAGTAACATAAATCAATTGTGAAAATGAAAATGCAACACCAGCAAAGAAAAAGAATTTGTAACAAAACAAGAAAGTGTGCAAGCCAAATCCAGAAGACACGACTTAGATTATATACAGGGATGAATATAATTGTAAAAGGGTTGGTTGGTTAGTATCACAAGTGTAAGTTTTGGTCATAGTTGTTGTCTACTACTGAGAAGTCAGATTTTGAGCCTGTAATGTAATCTGTACACCATTTTTGGAATTAGAGCTTTGCAACATGAGTCTAGAGCCAGGAGTCTGTAATAGAGCACTACCTTGTATCTCTAAGATTGTAACTGAGAAAGACCCGAAGATAATATATGAAGAAGAATCCAAAATTTCAAAATATGTTGTGTCTTTCTGTGTTTATTCTTATGTATTGTATATTTATAGTACTTCTTTATGGTTCATAAGTTCCACATGATGTATCTGTGTTTGAATGATTTTCTGCAACATAAGTAGCTTTAGTTCTTGCATATATGAGTTCAAATTTGTTCTGTACTTAGATGTCTTGCGCAAGATCAAGGTGAATATTGATGGTTCTATGAACCCTTCTAATTATTCTCTTTTCCCTTCCCTATCTTTTTGTCTCGGCAACACTTTGGGTGAAACTTATTCTCTTCAGAGGAGATGAAAATGCAAACACTCTAGACTACATGGTACCTTTTTTTGGTAACATGAGAAGGACCCTGGTCTGATCAATCTTGCACCAACAAAATGGTTTTGTTTCCGAGACCAACATTAAAAGGGAACCTGTAGGGAGAATGCTTCCACGAATTCATAGATCTAATATTGACCAATGGTGGGAGATAAATTGTGATGTCTTCATATGGAAAGATGTGAAGCTAAGGGGAAAATTTGTGAAAGATACGTAGGAGGTAGTCTTTTACTCAAAAAGATTGAGTGACCAATACGAGATAGTTTGGGTTAAGTTCCTGGAAGAATTTTTCCACTGGATAGATAGGCTCCAAGAAGCTCTAGAGTTTAAAGAATGAGTGAAGAGGACTTGTACTTGGGATACAAAAATGATTGCAACACTTCATCAACTGGATTGTCCAGTCACGCGAGTGATTGATTTCTGGGTCAATGCCACATTAGAAGGATGCATTATTGAGTTTGGAGCTGAGAATCACCAATATTTTTCACAAGTAGAGACAGATTTCAAGAAAGATGCAAGGGGAATACTGCTAAGAAAAACCCCCCTGTGGATTAAAGTTTTCTTGATGGAAGAGGGGATGTTGACTATGTCCCCAACTGGGATGGTAGCGTAAATACCCTTACTTGGGGTAGGGAAAGGTTGGGGTAGATTCATGACATGAGAGAGGGGAATTGTTGTTTGATAAGCGGGGGGGAAACAACAAGAAATGGACTCAAGAGACGAGTGAGTGTTGAAAAGATCTGCCATAGTTGAGAAGTGGTGGCGCGGCAAGATCAAGAAAGTAGCAAGACATTCTAAGAAGTTGCGGAAAGAAGTCGGACCATGAGAAGTAGAGGAAAGACAGATGCAAGAGTTGCAGAAGATGAGAAGACAGGAAAGAATGACCAGTCAAATATTAAGTGAGAGAGAAGCACAAAGAAAAAGAAGTCCCCAAGAGGGTGGACAAGAAGGAGAAGGTGTAGAAGCAAGAGAGAAGGAATCCAACATGGATCTTGAAGAGGAAAGAGAAGATTCAACCTCGATGAGAGGAAATATTAGGAATATGACTGAAGAGATTGCTCTAGAGGAAGAAAATGAGACTACCCAGATAAAGAAAACTGCCCCAAAGCCAGTCACACCAACCTTGAATTTCCCATACCCCAAGTGGATTCTATACAAGTGGTAAGTTCGATACTAACCTCTTATGCTAATTTTGTTCCAGTACAATTAGTTAGTCAGTCACAACCAGGAAGTGCAAGTATAGGGAGGATATTGGGATCCCCTGGTAGATCGCAAGCAGGACCGTTAGTTTTCTTTTTTATAAGAGCAACAAGATAAAAAATGGCTAGTCATGCTGGAGGTTCGATTATACAATACCCATAATTATGGGGTAAGTGAGATGAAGATGTGGAGAAACATTGGTTCTTGTGAAAAACAATATGGAGATCTGGAGGGACTCTGTATGTGAATAAGTTTGTTGAGTTTCAAACTACCTTGAGAGGTCGGCTCTCAAATGGTACATGAATATTATTGGGCCAGGAGTGCCAGGAATGAAAGGTCAATAGTTCACACTTGGTGAGGTATGAACAAGTTTCATAGCAGAGTTTAAGATACCTCAGTTAGAACAACAAGCTCTTTCTGAATTGTGTGAGATCCAACAAAGGGAAGGTAAATCATCCTAGGAATACAACAATAAATTTAAAGATACTATAAGGAGGTTAGCACATCCAATCCATGAGGAACATCAAAGAGAATGGTATATTTAAATATGTATACCTCTAACATGGATTCCGCTAACGCAACAATGGAGAGACACTTTGACAGACACCTTGGAACAATCGATGAAGATTCAATCCATGGTTGGGTATCCTAGGATCCTGAGAGTGATCAGACCCCCAACAGATGCAAATCTTGTGCAACTACAAGGGAAAATATCAATGCTTATAGAAAATATTCAAGAACTGGCGATACCTATACTAGGATGAACACAAGTCTGGTGCATCAGATATTATATAGAAGGACATATGGTGAATGAATGTACACGAATGAGAAGAATGAGACCTCATAAGAATTTGATGGGACCCTCACCAAGACCCATGGCAGGAGTTGTGCAAGTGTTTGCAAGCAGCACCATCAGTTGAGTATTGTGATATTTGACGAATCGATGGGCATGGGTTGAGACAATGCCCCATTATGCATAAATATTCTATAGTACCAAATACTATACATTGTGAGTTTTGCGCATCTACCACACACACCACCAATCAATGTAAATTGTTGGATGCACTTGCATACAGGTTGGACCAAACAACATTAATGGTGAATGAAAACCCTCAGGGACTAGGAAGAGGTCGAGGAGGTGGAGAGGGAGGAGACTACAGAGGAGGAAGAATCAGGGGAAGAGGGCCAAGAATATGTTACAATCATGATGAGCAAGGTCATATGGAAAGAGAATTCCCTCATCTGAGGTGACCATGGTGCTCCCACTGTAGAACTAATGGGCATGCCACTGAAGACTTCCCAGAACTAATTGCAAAATGGGAAGATCAGGTACATCAACGAGGAAATAACCTCATTAGTTCAAAAATCAAGAGAGTTATTAAAGGACAATTTCCCAACCTCAATATCATTACTCGAGGAGGGGAAAAGAAATGAGTTGATGTTGATAATCTACCTCATATCTA
>WSFP011435165.1:0-21180 GCA_009831015.1 Picea engelmannii
TTTTCTTACAGATGATTTCTCTATATTACAACTCTCTCCTCTCTTTCCTCTCTTTTATCTGCTGCTAACTGGGCTTACAAACTTTTCATAACTCAAAATGTTCCTAGGGTTTCCCTTGCTACTTTCCTACTCTAAACCTTATCCTACACTATCTTAGTCTAGTCATATTCCAGAGCTGAAGTGGAAACTTCTGCTCTGTTTACAATTTCAAAAACTTGCTTCAAAGGGAAAGACCCGACATCGGTTCAAGCATGCCTCCAAAGGTGAATTTTGGCACTGTGTGGAGGTGTATCCTGAAATCTTTTGTGACTATTCACGTTGAAGTTTTGAAGGAACTCTCATATGTTGGATGGTACCACCTCTGTGTGCTGGCCAACGATGCTCCTACATCATACTCCCCTTGACAAAAATTCATGGAATCCTGTCCATGAGATCATCTACTGACTTTCCCTGCTTCTGGATAGCAAATTCATTTTCCCAACTAGCTTATTCTATTGGGAATCCTTTCCATTTGACCAGATACTCAAAATAAGTCTTCCTCATGGTCTTCTTTCCAATCCTCTCATCCAGAATCTTCTCCATATGTAGATTCTCTGCAATAGGCATATGCTTCTCCCATTGAATATTTCCTTGATCTTCTGATCCTTCTGTGTTGTCTTTCTTGTAAGGATACAAGTCTGAAACATTGAATATGGGTGAAATTGCCACACCATATGGCAGCTTGATCTCATATGTGTTTGCATCAAACTTCCTCAAGATCTTACAGGGTCCTATCTCCCACTTCAAATTGAAGTTTCTTGCGATGTTGATCATCTCTGTGTTTGTATTTCTGATTAGAACTCTGTAATTGTTCTTTGATCCGACCATGGAGTCTCTGCATATCAGCAGCAAAATCCTCTTCTCCAACACTTTTGATATCTCCCTGCTCCAAGTCCCTTAACTTAGACACTCCCCTGGGTTGCATTTCGTAGAGTATTTGGAATGGGCTCCTTCCAGTGCTTCTGTTTGGTGAGTCATTTTATCCAAATTATGCTTGTGGCCGAATCTGATCCCACTGGTTATGATGTTCAGTAACCAGACTTCTCAATAAGTTCCTCAGACTTCTATTTAGCACCTCAGTCTGCCCATCTGTCTGAGAGTGGTAAGTTGAGCTGAAGGACAAATCTGTCCCCATCTTCTTCCACAACTTCCTCCAAAAGTGACCAACAAATTTTGTGTCTCTGTCTAAGACAATGCTCCTACGTAGGCCGTGAAGTCTCACAACTTTCTGAAAAATAGATTTGCAACATGTGTTTCATCACTAGTCTTCTGGCATGGGATGAAATGTGCCATCTTTGAAAATTTATCCACGACCACAAATATGGATTCAAATCCTCTTTGTGTCCTTGTAAATCCCAATACAAAATCCATGCTTATTACATCCCAAGGCCTCTCTGGTATTGGCAATGGTTGATACAATCCAATGTTCTGTCTTTTCCCCTTTGCATGTTGGCAGATTCTACATTTATTCAATAACTTTATCACATATGTTCTCATACATGGCCAATAGTACGAGCTGCTCAACCATGCAAACTTTTTATCATGGCCAAAATGTCCATCCAATCCTCCACTATGCTTCTCCGTCAGAAGATTGTCCCTCATTGAGCATCTTGGTATTGACAATTGATTTCCTCTGAACAACAATCCTTCTTGAACCATATACTCTATCCACTAAATTATACCTCTCAGTACAGGGCTTGTACATGCTTCGTAGGCCTCTTTGAAATCTGTATCATCACAATACATAGCCTTAAGGTGTTCAAACCCCAAGTCTTCACCTGGAATTCCTACAGAATTAAAAATCTCCTGCTTAACGCATCAACAACCTTGTTAGTATTCCCAACAATATGTTTTATGAAAAAAGTAAAATTTTCAATAAATTCAACCCATTTTGCATGTCTCTAATTTAGTTTTTCTTGTAGGGTTATGAATTGTAAATCTTGGTTATCGTTGTATAAGACAAACTCTTGCGGGACAAGATAATGCCTCCATTTCTTCAATGCCTGAATTATGGCATAGAACTCCTTGTCATATGTGGAGTACTTTATCTTAGTCTCATTCAATGTCTTGCTGAAATAGGGAACAGGTCGATTGTTCTGACTCAGAACTCCTCCTATTGCAAATCCACTAGCGTCACATCTTACTTGAAATGTCTTTTTGAAATTTGGCAAGACCAGAATTGGTCGTTCTGTTATATTCTCCTTCAGTATATTGAATCTCTTTTCAGTCTCCTCTATCCATTTAAAGGACTTGTGCCTCTTCTTTACTATATCCATCATTGGCGCACAAATTCCACTGAAGTCTCTAATAAACTTTTTTTAGAAACTTGTTAAACCATGAAAGCTCCTTACCTCAAACATGCTCCTTGGTGACAACCATTCTCTGATTACTTTCACCTTCTATGGATCCATCTTCAATTCATTCAAAGATATCACAAAACCCAAGTAAATGAGCTCTGTCTTCATAAAAGAGGGCTTCTTTAGATTGATCAACATCTTCTCCTACTGTAGCCTCCTCATCACTAGCATTAGGTTCCGCAAATGCTCCTCCTTATTCTTGCTAAAAATCGATATATCGTCCAGATATACAACCACAAACTTGCCAATGAAATCTTTCAAAATTTTCTTCATCAGCCTCATAAAAGTGCTCGGGGCATTTGTTAAGCCAAATGGCATAACTAGCCACTCATACAGGCCTTCATTCGTCTTAAAGGTTGTTTTCCATTCATTACCTTCTCTCATCCTGATATGGTGATATCCACTTTTCAGATCTATCTTAGAAAAGAAATTTGCTTCACTTAAACAATCCATTAAATCATCCATTCTTGGTAAAGAGAATATGTACCTGATGGTGATCTTGTTGATGGCTCTCAAGTTTGTGCACATTCTCCATCCTCCATCTTTCTTTGGGCTTAACACAGTTGGTACTACACATGGGCTCAAACTTTCTCTGACTAAACCCTTATCCAACATTTCTTGGACTTGGTTCCTCACCTCCTCATTTTCTCAGAGTGTTAATCTATACGCTGCTTTGTTTGGCAAGATTTCTCCTAGTATCAATTCAATATGATAATTGATACTCCTGATGGGTGGAAATGAGTTTGGCATCTCATCCACCACTATATCAACAAAATTATCCAGCAACTCTTGAACTTCTTCAGGTAAATCATCCACTGATTTATTCGTAAGGATGACTCTAGGCTTCCTCACCACAGCGAATTGCATCTCTTGTTCTTCCTTGGCTTCCTTCAGGAGTTCCTTCCCACTCATGAGAAGTATTCTTGTGGTGGCTTCCTCTTTCACTCTCTTCTCCTCCATTGGCAGTAACATATGCGTCCTACCATTCTTCTCCAATGTGTATGTATTATTCCTTCCATCATGAATGACATTTATGTCAAACTTCCATGGTGACAGATTGACTGCGAACAGATTGGCGACTCCACTGGGGAGTCCAAAGGTATAAAATCCTCTCTCAATCGGGTTCAATTCACTTTCCTTTTTGTGTTTTATTACCAACAAAATGTGGCATACATCCATGGGAATTACATCACATAGGATTTCATCTTTATATCCTCCTATTTTAATTTCAACCAGGCATTGTTTAGCAATCGTTACCTAGTGTCCTTTTTGCAGCCATGAGACTTTGTATGGCCTTGGATGTGTAGTTGTATTCATCTCCAATTTCTCCACCATCTATGTGGATACTAGATTGTCAGTACTCCCACTATCAATGATAACCTTGCACACTTTATCCTTAGTCTTGCAAGTTGTCCTGAAGAAACTATTTCTCCACACTGGCTTTTCAATTTTTGCCTCTAGTTTTAAGAGAACTTTTGTCAACATCAGGGATGCTCCATCCTCTTCTCCTTCTGCCTCAACATATCTTCGTTGTTATTATGAAATGTGAGCTTCTCCTCCTTTCTTATTCTTCTTGGGACATTCCCAAGACATGTGCCCTATCTTTCCCCAGTTATATCACCTTACTCCTCCTCTGCCTCTTCCTCTAGAAGAGTTTCTTCCACCATTATGTCTTCCTCGTGAACTTCCTCCTCGTTCCGAGTGATTGTGTGGTTTCTCAGCCTCGTCCTTAGACTGATGTGCTCTGTCACAGTTAAATCCCTTACTTTTGCTTGGAACCGAGCTTTTACCTCTTCCTCATTGGTTCTATTTTCTGGCCAGCTTTTCCTCTGCCTTCAGTGCAAACTGATATGCATCTTCCACAGTCCTCACTGACATCATTCTCATCTCGTCCTGGACTTCATATCTCATGTCATTTACATATCTGATGAGTTTTTATTTGTCTCTCTCCCTTTGTCCAGTTCTGATGTTCAATCTGTAGAACTCCTCGGTGTACTCCTTGACTTTCATTCCTTTCTGTCTCAGGTTTTGTAGCTTCCTAAACAAATTGATCTAGTAGTCTTTGGGTATGAACTTAGCCTTCAGTTTGGCTACCATCCTGTCCCAACTCTTTATCCTTTGTTTGCCTTTACTTCTCCTCTCAGCCTGTAGTTCATCCCACCATAGTGATACATGCCCTTTTAGCCTAGTGACTGCCTGCTTCACCTTCTTTTCCTCATTGACATCTTCATAGTCGAAGTGTTTTTCCATGGACGTTATCTAGTACAATAGTTCTTCAACATATAGATTTCCCTCATACATGGGGACCTCTATTTTAGCTCTGCATCCCAATCTGGAAACTGCTCTCAACAAACGTTCCTCTGCTGCATCCTCTTCTGCAACTTCTTCAACCTCAACCTCTTCACTTTTTGCATCACTGACATCCCCATCGTCAGGTGCACTTCTCTGTGCTACTTCCATTGCTTCCATTTGGGTGTGAAACTCTTGCTTCTACCTTTCTATAACACGATTGGATAAAGGAGGATCTCGTCTTCTTAGTGGCATTGTGTTGATTGTTTATCACACACAGAGTACAACTTTGAGTTTTTTTTTCTGCTTTGTTTTCCTCCTTTTCCTGAAATCTACAGACAAAAAATGGGCTCTGATACCACTTGATATAGACCCCCTATCCCTCCTAAGGGCTACACGACCTCCCGGTCAGGATCTTTTTATTCTGGAGCTGAAATGGCTCTTCTAGTTCCGAACTGGAACCCTTCGGACAATTACACAGGTCCCTTTCAAATGCTCAGTTGACTTTTTCGGGTGCCAAGTGTAAGCTCCCACAACGCGCGACCAAGGGTTGTGACCAAGTGCCAAGTTGAAAAGGCACTAATCGGGGACCGAGAATTCTCGAGTCAAGTGTCCCATCTTCTGGTCTCTCGAACCTCCGGTAGTTGAAATGCTGAAATGGTCTGGCGCTCGCTCCTTCGGGATTTTGCGTTTCATGAAATCTGGATGCAAGGGATATCCTTGCTCCTTAGAACCTCTCGTTGCCAAAAATATGAAATTCCCAACACCTCTCGATTTTGGGATTTTTCATTTCGCGAAATCAGGATACAAAGAGTATCCCTGCTCCTTGGAGTCTCCTGTCGCCGAAAAGCCGAAATGACCCAGTGCCTATTCATTTTTGGGAGTTCATGTTTCAAGAAATTAAGATGCAAGGAGTGTCCCTGCTCCTTGGATTTTTTGGTCACCGAAAAGCTAAAACGACCGGGCACCTATTCCTTTTTAGGATTTTTTGTTTCATGAAATCAATATGAAAGGGGATGTCTCTGCTCCTTGGAGTCCCCGGTTGTCGAAAAGATGAAATGCCGAAATACCTCGGCACCCGATCGATGGCTCACGACAATCCCTACGATTGACGGTACTAGTCAATTTGTGATTTCATGATTTTGTGATTCGGGATCCTAAAAGACAGGATCCCCTTCCTTTTCAACTCAGGGTCCCCGAAATCCCGAAATGAACGTCGAGAAACTCTTGCCGCTAACCTCCTCGCAGCTCCACCTGATCCAACATCTTGTGGGGTTTCAGTGCTCCTCCTCGAGGATTCTCCACCATTCGTTCGGTTCTTTGAATTCTCCTCTTGGATCTATATAGGGTTAAAACCTGCGCTCCTCCCTTCAATCAGATGTTCAATGAGGATTTCCACTGCAATCCAATGCTCGACGATGTTCTTCCTCCTAAGATTTTACTCGATTTCAACTTCAAGGATTTTCTAAGTCTGCAAAGACTTAGTCTTCACTCCTCCCAGGGAATGGGTTCCTGGATCCTGACAACACTTATGAAGTGTTATCCTTCCTGAAATTTGTCTGGTTTAGATTCTGACTCCCGCGCACTCCTTGCACCTGAGGGAGTTAGATAGCTTAGATCCATGGCTCGATGCACACCTTGTAGAGATCCTAATGAAGAGAAAACAATTCCACATCGTTTCTCTCTGGCTCAATGCACACCCTGCAGATCTCCTAATGAAGAGAAACAATTAAAACTGGGAACAATTCACAGTTCCATTCACTTGTTTACAAAACATAAAATAACAAGAAAATACACACAACCCAAGCACAACACATTTGGTTCAATTTTCCATTATGGTCTATTCATAAGTTCCCATTGGCTACTAAATACATACAAAATACAGTAGCTCCAAAAACTGAGCTCTTCGACTCACTCATAGTTTTCTTACAGATGATTTCTCTGTATTACAGCTCTCTCCTCTCTTTCCTCTCTTTTCTCTACCGCTAACTGGGCTTACAAACTTTTTCATAACTCAAAATGTTTGTAGGGTTTCCCTTGCTACTTTCCTACTCCAAACCTTATCATATGCTATCTTAGTATAGTCGTATTCCAGAAGCAAAGTGGAAACTTTTGCTCTGTTTACAATTTCAAAAACTTGCTTCAAAGCAAAAGACCCGACACCGGTTCAAGCGTGCCTCCAAAGGTGAATTTCAGCACTGTGTGGAGGTGGATCCCAAAATTATTTGTGACTTCTCACGTTGAAGTTCTGAAGGAACTCTCACATGTTGTGTGGTCCCACATCTATGTGCTTTCCAATGATGCTCTTGCATCACACTCCCCTTGACAAAAATTCATGGACTCCTTTCCATGCGCTCCTCTACTGACTTTCCCTGCTTCTGGATAGCAGCTTCATTTTCCCAACTGACATCTTCTATTGTGCACCCCTTCCATTTGAACAGATACTCAAAATAAGTCTTCCACTTGGTCTTCTTACCAATCCTTTGATCTAGAATCTTCTCCATCTGTATCTTCTCTGCCAAAGGCATCTTCTTCTCCCACTGAATCTTTCATTGATCTTCTAGTCCTTCTGTGTCATCTTTCTTGTAAGGATACAAGTCTGAAACATTGAATATGGGTGAAATGCCCACACTATCTGGTAGCTCGATATCATAGGCGTTTGCATCAAACTTCCTCAATATCTTACAGGGTCTTATCATTTCATCTTCAACTTGTTATATGTTCCCCTAGGGAACCTTTCCTCTCTGAGATGTGCCAAAACCTGATCTCCCACCTCAAATTGAAGTTTCTTGTGATGCTGATCAGCTCTGTGTTTGTATTTCTAATTAGAAATCTGTAATTGTTCTTTGATCTGACCATGGTGCCTCTACATCTCAGCCGCAAAATCCTCTACTCCAACGCTTCTGATCTCTCCCTATTCCATGTCCCTTAACTCAGACACTCCCCTGGGTTGCATTCCATAGAGTATTTGGAATGGGATCCTTGCCGTGCTTCTGTTTGGTGAGTCATTGTATGCAAATTCTTCTTGTGGCAGAATCTGATCCCACTGGTTATGATGTTCAGTAACCAAACTTCTCAATAAGTTCCCCAGACTTCTATTTACCACCTCAGTCTGCCCATCTGTCTGAGGGTGATAAGCTAAGCTGAAGGACAAATATGTCCCCATCTTCTTCCACAATGTGCTCCAAAAGTGACCAACAAATTTTGTGTCTTTGTCTGAGACAATTCTCCTGGGTAGGCCGTGAAGTCTCACAAGTTAGGCCTAAAATTTTATATTTCTAAAGTGACATTAGGAAAAATGGAAAAAAGGTTATAAAGTGACATTGTAACTAATAGTCAATTAAACATTAGAAGGTCACTTTAAAATTTTAAGTTAAAAAGGGTCACAAAAAGATAAAATGATCAAGGAAGGGTGAATGAAGTGTTATAAGAGGAGGAGGGCACACCCCTAGGAAAATATGCACTATTATTTTTCTAAAAAGGAATTTGAGGAGCTCTTGTGGATTTTGAATCTTGAGATGAAAAACCCTAGAGAGAAAGATTGGTTTTGGTGGTGATACCATCCACCCTAGCTAATTGCGGAGAGAATATAACTTAGATATTTTCATTGTGCTTCATTGTAGTTGATATTTAATCATTTGGTAGTTCAGTTTTCATTTTTAGGGGTAAATTTTTATTGAGGAGGATGAGTTGGGTTTGTGGATGCATAGTTGTGTTTGTGGGATGATTTTTCCCATATTTGTGGCTGAGTTTACCTGTATGAGGGACAATTTCTCTAGTGTTGAACTTATTTATCCATTGTAGGACAAAACTTTGGCTTTATGGGAAAAATATTTCTTGGGGAGGCAATATTTGAGTTGTATGGGCCGATATCTTTGAGAAAGGAGGTTGAATCTTTTGTGTGAGGTCCCCATTACCTTGTTGGGACTCATTTTCTTCTTGTGGGTCAAATTGCATTGTGTCGAGTCAGGTACCTTGAAGTAGGAAAGTTCCCTCTATTCGAAGAGGCCATGTTTTCTCTGTTGAGGGTGATTTACTATGTGTGGGGGTAACTTTCCTTGTTGGGAGGTCATATTTATGTTAGAGATGTTGCATATTTTTTTTGTACCTTGTGGGTGTAGCTCATTATCTTGAAGGAGGCCATTTGGACCCCTATTTGTTTCCAACATATACATGGTCAACATTTTAATGAAACAATCCATATTTTCCGTATGCATTTTTTGTTGTATATTTTTGTTTGAGTTATCTTCCTTGTAAGCTTGTTGGTGTAAATTATATGAAAAAAAAACAAAATCTATTTCTATTCAAATATTAGCATATCCATTTGCAAGAAACTTGAAAACATAACCCAGTGGATATTCAATTCAAACATCAACAATAATAAGGTTTATACATTGAAAATAGAACCTATAGTCTAAGTGATTGATGAAAGTCATCACACACAAATACACTTAATTTTCTACAACAATAAGGTAAATTTGTGATAGCAGTAGGTAGGGTTATTAAAATAGTATAAAGTTGGGTTTCCTGCTAGGATAAGGATAATTCATAGGAAGGACATTTCAGATTGCATTAATTGAGTGACCAACACTTAAATTTCTCAAATTTCAGCAGTGGTAGCAGGGAATCAAGGAGGATGAATGCCAAGGATTAAGTCACAATAGAACTTGTGAAAACCATGAAGGGATATAAGAAGAATATGAAAAGGTTGTTAGAGCACTCTATGTGGAAAGAAACAGAGTTATCAATTGAGAAGAAGGGGGGAATTTCCAAATCTAGAAAGGTTTATGAAGCCAAAAACTCACCTCATGATGGGGGTTTGTCGGAATCACAGGTGGAATTGCATGCATATAGTCATGTGGATAATTTCCATAATGAGGATGATGAAACAAAAACATCTATTACACCTTTATCATTTTCCTATGATGCCCATAACACTAGAACACATGATGGACAATTTGATGGTGTATATGGTGAAGTGTCCCAATCAGCCAATGTTGAGGATTCAACATCATACCTTAGTAGTGATTTTTATGATGATGATAGTGTGATAGAACCTAAGTATGATGAGGATTCAACGTTGTATCCTATATATGATACTTATGATGATTCATGCGTGATTGTACCTAAATATGAAGAAGGTTGTGTATTTGAACAATTATCGTGGGATATGGATCCAGCTTCTGAGGAGCCATGTGTGGAGGATGAAAAAGGAGAGGTTGGTTTTGGAGGTGAAAAAAAATTAGAGATTTTGTATGGAAATGATAATACACATGAGTCTGATCATTTGACAAGTCAATGTATGGTAAGTGAAGATTTAATGGTATCATCTAGTGAGTCAGTTATTGTTGATGGGGATAGTATTCTTATAGATGAAAGAAAATCAGAAAATATATTATGTGGCATACCATACCACTTGGATGAAATTGAATAAATTCCCTTTGAATTGCTTGATTATGAGGATCAATTATTGGTCACATAGGAGAAAATTGTACAAGTGTTGACAAGGGAATATGGTTCTCATAGATCCATTGAATCTATTATTTGGAAAACCCAGATGGAAGAGAGACAAAAAGGAGTTGCAAGTGGAGTCACGAGTGCACAATTGCAAATAATCAAAGAAGCACTAGAACTTGTAAGGAAGTAAGGAGTTCAGGAAGTAGACCTATGAGTATCATGCTCCCTTTCCCTCATCTGATGATATCCCATATGAATATTGATCATTGAGGGATATAATAATCTTTGAAGCTCACCCACCCCCTTTGTAATACAAATCTATTCTATGAGGAATATGTTAGCACTAGAAGTCACACCTACATGATTGTAGGTGTAAGCGTAATACCCATCAAAATTTGAATAACTAAATCAATTTTATGGTTGGTGGATTAGCAAGAAAGAGAAATAATGAGAGAAACAGACTATATGCAGAGACATTCCATTTGGCATGGAGTCATAAAATTATGAAGATAAAAGGAAATCAAGATTCCTACCACGAAAAATTGCTATATAATGATGAACATAAGAATAAAGTAGATAATACTAAGAAGAAATATTCATCAAGGAATGGTCTTCTTTGAAAAATGAATAAAAAGAATGCTTGAAAAGAAATCATGAAACAAGGAAATCACTGAAAATCCTTTGCATCTTATGAATCTCCTACCCATGAACAACCATTGATCCTCAATATATTAAATTCATTCAAGAAAGTTGTAAATGTAAAATGTAAAAAAGAGAAAACACAATCTGATAGTAACAACTCTCATGAATCTCTAATGGCAGAAATGTTACATTCTGATATGCCCAATAGGCTTACAAATCAACATACACAACTAAACTTCCTCAAGCTCTCCCCTAACTCTCTCTAGTCTAAGTAGGTTGAAACCAAGGAGATACATAGGATCCTCCTCCATTTAGGATTCTGTTACAAAAGATTCCAACAAAAACATAACAAATTCCTATTTTTTTGGATGTTGTCTATTGTGATAAATGCATGTTGAAACATGCCATGCTTCTTTATATGGTGATATAACACATGTCCCTCATGTCAAAATACCTCCTAGGAAACCACTCACACCTTCCCTGACAACTGGAAACCCTCCCATAGCTCGGATTTATCAAACTGTTAGAGTTTGTAGCACCTTTGACAACATGCATAGGAAACTTTCCTATAGGTGATGATTTTAACTTTTCTCCCAAAGGATAAACTGGGTCAGGATGATTTTTAGTCCGAAATTCCATGATATTATGCTTCATATCCAAAAAATATTTCAGAATAACCCATATCGACATTTAAAAGTTATGATCAAAAAATGACTTTATTGTGTGCTAATTGCCACAAAATGTCCCAAATTACCATTTCACAACGCCTTTGACAGCACGCGCTGTGAAATTTCCTGAAGGTTCATGTTTACCTATAAAATGATTCCAAACTTTAAAAAAATGCATAAGAAGTTGGGAAAAACCTTCAATATCCTGCTACAAAGCTCTTGAAACATGAAGTAAGCTTGGAAAAATCATATGAAGATGTTAAATTTAGCTCAAGACCGAAAATCATCACATAAGTTGCAATTGTATGCACAACAACAATTGGAGGATGAACATGTTGCAGGTAGGAGGTGATAAAATAATAACAGAAATCCAACTTGGATGAGTCTGCAGACATGCATAAATGAAGAAACTTTGTTTAAAACAAAGGGTTTGCAACACTAGTGGTTAAGTTCGCAGCACCAGTTTGCAGCACAAAATTGTAATGGATAGTTCACAACGCGAGGTTGGAAGTGGATAATGTTGTTGTTTTCAATAGGAAACTGTAAGATGTTGCTTTGGTATAACAATATTGAAAATGGCTAGGGATTAGGATATGAAAGTTCTAGCCTTTAATTGGTGCAAAGAATATGCAACGCAAAAACATGTAACCGTTTGCAGCAAAGAAATATATAACAACTGTATCCAATTCAATCCACTCTCAAGAAGCACACAATCACGAAAGAGGTACCTAGTGTATCTAAATATTCAGCTGGTGTCTCATGAAATAGACTAGGACTTAGTTGGAATCATCTAATCCTCTTTCATCTGTTATAGCCAGTTCACAACGACAACTTGCAGCGCACTTCATTCAAACTGTTAGAATTATTTCTTGAAACCAACTTGAAGAACATGATCCATTGAATGCGCTGAAATAAATGAGATATACCTTGACATGTTTCCAAGGTACAATGATGACATATTAGCGCATAATTTACTTCTTAATACACTGTGAACTTTCAGGTGAGTTTTCATCAAGTAGATTAGACACTTGACTTGACCCTCAAACAGTTGAAAATGACATAATGGAACCTTTTGTACATTCATGTGAGACAAGACACATGATATTGATAAGTTTTAAGACCAAGGGTGTGACCCATACTAACCCCTATTTCTTTCATGATGATGAAAACTATCATGACACCAAGAGTCTTACATGGACTAAGGTCATAATTATTTAACTACTGAACATTTCATGTGCTAACATTGGCTCCACATGGGATGGCATTCTCCCCGTGAGATGATAGAACATTGTAGTTCCAGTTCCTTACCCATTAGGCTACAAAGACTTATTGTTGATCTACTGAAAACCAGGAAACTAAAAGAAAATAAAAATGCTCGTATGATGAGATTATTCCCCGACTTCTAACCAGATCTTTGAGATGCTTGATCATGTGAAATAAAAAATCCAGTGAATCCATGAAAGGATCTTGTCTACTGATTGAATTCCTTTCATACCCATACTTAATGGAAATTCAAATTGAAAATTAAATGCAATATGAAAACTCATACACTTTGAAGAACCAATTCCACTAACTAGTTTTAGGTAACTCATAAAGGTCTCTTTCTATGATATTTCCAAAAAAAATGAAAAAGGACCTTGAAGAATATGTGTGAATACCACTTTTTGATCGATAAAAAGGAAAGGACAGTATATGTCTATAGTTCCTTTCTTTTCACAAGTATATATAAACCTACAAACTTCTTTCTTCATTGTATCCTTTTTTCAAATGCTAATTTTTCTTGTTTTATGTTTTCAAATGCGATATCATTCTCATAACAAATGGAAAACCTGATTATTTTCCTTATCATGAATTTCAACCTGAATAAAATTCTCCATATAAAGAACCATAGTATCATTCTGATATGGATTATTTTCGGCATGAAATGAGAGCGGAGATATAATAAATAAATGCAAAGAGATATTGCAGATATTCAATAATATAAAATAAATGTATGAGAGATGCAACCATAAACATAGATATACAGTAATACACGATTTCTATTAATGAAAGAAATGTACAGAGACTGTAAAATACAGAGTGGAAGACTCGCTAGAATGGTGGAAACTTATCTATGAGAAGAGATGTGATGGCTACTCGCATCCCTGAAAAGATGATTACAATGAGGCTCTTAAGGCCTTTTTACAAAAAACGGGAATGCCAAAAGTCCTAGACATCCAAAAACCTAACCCTAGGAGATGAAGCGCCAAAAGTCATGTGGGCCCCGTTTGGGTAAGTTAGTACATTAACTTCCAAGGGTTGTAACTTTTGGATACGATCTTCGTTTTAGGCGTATGATAGCTCGTTGGAAAGATATCATCGAGGAGATTCATTTTGGGGGCTCAATCATGCCTTTGTATATCACTGAGAACCTCTATCTCAAAAAACCTTCATTTGGGCCCTCAAAATGGCCTCTTAATTTAAAAACTACTAAAAATAGTAAATTGCCAAATTTTCCAGAAAACTGTTTTGAGCCAGTCGAAAAAGGTGGGTGGCCACCGATATCCACCTAGATAAATACTCCCTCCTTAGGAAGCAATGGTCTCCATTGCGTTGAGTTCCCGGGGGAGAGGGAAAAGCGTTTGTTGAATCTGCATCTTGGTGAGTTTCTTGCCTTGCTGGAGAGATCGCGCTGCTCAGTTTGTCGAAGTCTATCATGAACCTATTGAGGCTGACGCTATTCAACAAGTTGCGCTACATGAGAGGACGTTGTGCAGAAGGAATCTTTGCATTTTTCTGCAGCCTTGTCAACCTTCTTCTATAGGATAGAAGTTTCTTGGGGCGAGGCTGTAGTGGTTGCAGTGTCCTTATGTTCTCCTTTTGAATAGATTGTGAAGAAGCTAAATTTTGCAGTATGAGATACTATCTTGCGACACTTTTTAGGTGGAACATTAGTTGGAACTACTTTTGGTATGTTGTAGATATGACCACCCAAAGTAACAATGACACTATGGGGTCGAGACTCATAAACAACATGCAATATCCACATACATGGTTGGCCCAAGAGAACATCACAGACATCTAGTGGGGAAACATCACATAATACCTCATCCTTGAAGGATTGGATGTCATATGAAAATCGACATTGTTGGCTGACACAGAGATCTCGTCCTTGTCGAAGCCACTTGATGTTGTATGGTTGGGGGTGTGGTGTTGTTGACAATCCCAATTGTTTGACGACCTCTACTAAGATGAGGTTTTTCAGGATTCCGCTATCAACAATAAAATGCAGCGGGGTCCCCTTCACCCACATTTGTGAATGAAAAAGGTGCTCCCCCTCTTCAGGATCTGTTGGCTCTTTTGGTTGAATTGTTGTGGTTGCGACAATAGCAGTGGGGTCTGCGTCAATGATCTATCCTTTACCAGTACTTTCAGAATCATATTTTGAATCAGGGTTCGACTCCTTGTCTTTGATCTCGGCCACCAATGACTTTTTGAGTGACATTCATCAATGTTGTGCCAGGGGATTTTGTGGAAATCACACCATTTTTCGGTGTCCTTCTTTGTCTTTCCATGACCCTTCTTTTCTTGTGTCTTGGACTGGTTTTCGGGAGACTGTTTGTTAGGGATGCCTTTTTCATACTTTGGTTGTTGCAGATTTGTAGACCCAAACTACCGTTTGTTTTGGTGGTTATATTTATGCTCAATTTTAACAACATATCGATAGGTAGCACCGAGTGATGAGATGTCCAAAAAATCCATTTTAGTTTGGATGTATTTGTGTAGAGCCCCACCGTATTTCAGAACCAAATGTCATTCAGAGTCTTTGATACCCAGCTTGGTGTACAAGGTATGGAAGGTATTGGTGAACTGCATAACTGATTGGACCCTCTCTTGCCATAGTGTGGTCCATCTCATATACTGGTCCTCATAGTTTCCAATAGGGTAATATTGTTCCTTTACTGCATCCACACAAAAATCCCAAGTGGGATCGACCCCATATATTTCAGACTCCTCTGTGAAACTATGCTCCCAATAAGTTTTCCACCAATGTTTGACATGAGGGAGAGACTTAAGGAGTGCGAAGGTGATCTTTTCCTTTTTGGAAAAATTATGAACAGATTTAACCATTTATCTAGGGCATCCGCATCTATTTGACCTTCAAATATGAGAATATCAAAATTAAAATGTACCTTGAAAGGCAAGGTCCCTCCAAAGTGGCTTCTTGATTAAGATGCACCTGATTCTATTGGGATGCGTTGAAGGATGTGGGAAAATTTTTCCATCATTTCATCCCTTTGTCATGTGAGAGCTTGCTCAAGCAACAGACTAATAGGATCATCTGCTTTGTCGTTTTTATTTTCTTTCGCCATTGATGGTTTCTTGGGTGTGCGAGAGAGATTTTCCTCAAGAGAGACAATATTGAGACCCAACTTTCTATACTCATACCTTGTTGTGTACATGCACTGAAAATGATCAAGAGTAGCCTGCTCTAATACCACTGATTCGGATTATTTTCGGCACAAAATGAGAGCGGAGATATAAGAAATAAATGCACAGAGATATCACAGATATTCAATAATATAACATAAATGTATCATATATGCAACCATAAACATAGATATATAGTAATACACGATTTCTATTAATGAAAGAAATGTACGGAGACTGTAAAATACAGAGTGAAAGACTTGCTAGAATGGTGTCAACTTATCTCTGAGAAGAGATGTGATGGCTACTCGCATCCGTGAGAAGATGATTGAAATGAGGCTCTGAAGGCCTTTTTACAATAAACGGGAATGCCAAAATTCCTAGACATCCAAAATCCTAACCCTAGGAGATGAAGCGCCAAAAGTCATGTGGGCCCCGTTTCGGTAAGTTAGTACATTAACTTCTCGGGCTCGTAACTTTTGCATACTATTTCCGTTTTAGGTGTATGATAGCTTGTTGGAAAGGTATCATAGAAGAGATTAATTTTTGGGGCTCAATGATTCCTTTGGATATCATTGAGAACCTCTATCTAAAAAAACCTTCAATTGGGCCCTCAAAATGGCCCCGTAAGTTAAAAACTACTAAAAATAGTAAATTGCCAAATTTGCTAGAAAATTGTTTTGAGCCAGTCAGAAAAGGTGGGTGGCCACCGATATCCACCTAGATCCCATTAATAACATGGAAATTTTGTTTTTGAATTATAATGTTATCATTATGTTCCAGAAAACTTGTGTGATTTTGCAACTCAACTCTCTTTGTTCTATAAACAACTTCATTTTTTTCTTTCAAAAGATTAAATGAAGAAAATAATAAGGGAAATGACTTACCTCCAACTAAGTCACAATTTTACCTTTGATAGAGGACATAACTGTCATAAATGGGTTTAATTCTTTCATAATACTATTGAAAAGAATCATTTTTCTGGATGAAAGGATATTTATAATGTTTTTTGGAAATCAACCTCATCATATATAGGTCAACAAAAGGCTTCTTGAATATCATAAATAAAAAACATTAGAGACAACATATTTCTACTCAACATGATGCTCTTATAATGCCTACTCATGGCATCCTTATTTCTCATGTTCACTATCAGCTATGTCTAGATTACACTCCTCATCCTTAACTTGATCTGAAAATATTCCACGAGATTTGAGATTATCCTCAAACTATTGAGAATCAATGAACATTTGATGCAAGGTGACATACCTCCTTTCTAGGAGAAGAGGAAAATATGGATGAAGAGTTGTTACATAGCACAGTCTAGAAGCAACTTCAGGAGGTCGAATATCTAAAGGCATGCTGCAATAAAAAATATAAAATCTCATGTTGAAAATAACAAGAGCTTCGTCCTCCCCTCTTTTCAAATCATAAAACTCAACAAAGTACTGGTCAAGATATTTGTTCTATCACTAGTGCCTTGAAAATGCACCAAATAATTCATCCCACGAACCAATGGAACCAACCTCTATATTTTTAAACCACAAAGCAACATCTCCAACCAAAGATTTGACAAATAACCTCATAAAACCATCCTCATGCATGATTTCCAAATTATGAATGGCATTTTGAAAAGATCTCAAATGCTTCTCAACTATAATATGATATTCTCAAAGTAAAAGAGGTATATACACTAAAAACTTGGGGGTAAGGATGAAGAGTAGAAGAAAATTTTAAGGGTTTAATTTTTTTTTCTCTTCTTTTGGATTGAACATCAGTAGGTTGAAAGTGATGTTAAATGGATTGATTGCAAATTCTAGTAGTGGTTGTAGAAGATGGTACTATGATCATAGAAGGTGGTGAATCAGTTGTATCATTCACATGGTTACAAGGGTGATCATGTTCGGGAAGGATTTTAATACAAACATTGTTCCCATATGTTTCATACGAAGGACTAGGGTCAACATCAACCATGTAAGAAGAATACAAACCTTCTTCTTTCAAAGAGGGATATACAGTAGTAGGATTATGGTCATCATAGTAAACAAAGAAAATGATGATTCTCATGATATATGAAGGAAAGGATATGAGAGAATTGATAAAAAATAATATGATCCCTTGAAGAAAACATATATCTTGATACCTAGACTTCATGTGTCTTCCTTCCATTTTTTATTTGAGCTCGTTCCAAAGTGGAGTCTTGTAAATTGATTTGAATCACCAACAAGTTCTTCAAATGTGTGGAGTCACCATGCTGAAAATTTGCAGTATGTTCTATCACCAATGCTTGCTCACCATCAAGAACTGGTAGTAATATGTGTCGTACATCCCATGGAGGATCTTCAACTTCATCCCCGAAAATGACATGAAAAATTTTAGCACTAGAAGTCACACCTAGACTTTTGTAGGTGTAAGCCTTGTACCCATCAAAATTTGAATAATTAAATCAGTTTTATTGTTGTTGGATTAGCAAGAAAGAGAAAGAACAAGAGAAAAAAACTGTCTACAGAGACATTCCATTGGGAATGGATTCATAACATTATGAAGAACAAAGGAAATAAAGCTTCCTACTAGAAGAATTAAGTAGATAACACTAAGGAGAAATATTCATCAAGCAATGATCCTCTTTGCGAAATGAATAAAAATAATACTTGAACATAAATCATGAAAGAAGGAAATAACTGGATATCCTTTGCAGCTCATGAATATCCTACCCATGAACAATCATTGACCCTCAATTTATTAAATTCATTCAAGCAGAATGCAAAGGTAAAATGTAAAACAGAGAAAATACAATTTGATAGTAACAACTCTCATGAATCTCTAATCGCAGAAATGTTACATTCGGATATGCCCAGTAGGCTTACAAATCAACATGCACAACTAAACTACCTCAATATCTCCCCTAAATATATGTATTCTAAGGAGGTTGAAACCAATAAGCTACATAGGAGCCTCCTCCATTTAGGAGTCAGTTACAAAAGATTCCAATAAAAACATAACAAATTCCTATTTTTTTGGATATTGTCTATTGTGATAAATTCCTTTTGAAACATGTGTTGCTTGATATGGTGATAGAACACATGTACCTCATGTCCAAAAACCTCCTAGGAAACCATATGAACCTTTCTTGACAGATGGAAGACCTCTGAAATATTAGATTTATCAAACTATTAGAGTTTGCAGTGCCTTTGACAACATGTGTTGTGAACTTTTCGATAGGTGATGATTTTAACTTTTCTCCCAAACGACGAACTAGGTTAGGATTATTTCTGGTCAACAATTCCATGATATTATGATTCATCTCCACAAAATTTTTTATAAGAAACCCGATCAGAATTTGAAATTTATGATAACAAAATGACATTGTT
Organism: Picea engelmannii; assembly: GCA_009831015.1. Taxonomy (NCBI): domain Eukaryota; kingdom Viridiplantae; phylum Streptophyta; class Pinopsida; order Pinales; family Pinaceae; genus Picea; species Picea engelmannii. Next base: position 19,234 of record WSFP011435165.1, read on the forward strand.
GTGTGCTAATCTCTACAAATTGTCTAAAATTGCTAGCTCACAACACCTTTGATAACATGTGACGAGAACTTTCCTGTAGGTGTTTTTTTACCTCCAAAATTATTCCAACCTTTAAAAAAATTCATAAGAAGTTGGGAAAAGCCTTCTAGATCCTACTACAAACCTCTTGAAACATGAAGTAACCTTAGAGAAATCATATGAAGATGTTAAATTTATCTCAAGACCCAAAATCATCACTTAATTTGTAATTGTATGCACAACAACAATTGGAGGATGAACATAATGCAAGTAGGAGGTGATAAAATAATAACATAAATCCAAATTCGATGAGTCTATGGTTAATTTCACAATGCTAGTTTGCAGTGCAGATTTTTAATGGACAATTCGCAGTGCAGGGTTGGTAGCGTATAATGTTGTTGTTTGCAAGAGGAAACTATACGATGTTTCTTTGGTATAAAAAACTTGAAAATGACCAGGGTTTAGGTGATCCAGGTGGATATTGGTCTCTACCCACCTATTCCAACTGACTCCTCTTGACAATTTTTAGTTCAATATGTTGTTCTATACTTCTTTGTAATTGTGGGTTCTACACTTTCAGGGTTGTCTGAAGCCCTAAAAATATTTGAGGTGGATATTTTTGGCCTCCCACCTAATCCGATTGGCTTATTTTGTATTTTTTCATGTCAGCACATCGTGTTGTACTTCCAAGGCCATTTTGGGGCTCTAAATAGTGTTGTTTTTTGGCTGGCCAAAGCCAAAATTTAGACAAAGTCAAAGTTTGATGGTGTAATGTGTAGTCCTCTAAAATACCTTTCCAATGGGCTATCACACACCTAAAAAAGAGGTTGTATCAAAAAGTTAAGACAATGGGAAGTTGAGGTACCAACTTACCCATAGGGGCCAACATAACTTTTGTCGTTTCATCTCCTAGGGTTAGGTTTTTGGATGGATATGGTTTTGGCATTCATGAGTAATATTAAAAAGGCCTTTGGAGCCTCATTGTAATCATTCTACATAGATGGATGCATGTAGTAGCCACATCTCTTCTCAAATATAGCTACCACCATTCGAGCAAGTGTTTCAGTTCTACAATTTTACTTTTTTAGCCTATTCCATTTATTCAATAGAAGATATTGCTCACTGGCTATATGTGTTGTTATTCATTTCTATATGTTTATTGTATTCAATCTGTTAATCAGTTTGTTCCACTCTTAAATATATATCAGTGGTATCAAAGCGATCTTCTCTTCATTTATTTTTCTTCGTGCATGTCCTCGACAATATTTGGATAGAAGAAGTTGGGACTCAAACTAATCGATTCGTTGCAAGATCAGTCGTACCGAGCCAGAAAAAAACCCATGGGGGATGGAACGAAAGATGATGGAGCAGGATATCCTTTTAAAATGTTTCTTAAGTAAGCCCTCGTGCGACAAAGGAGCAACATGATGGACAACTTTGTGCAGATCCTTTGACAACTACCCATAGGAGATGCATATTCATCAAGTGGCCATGCAACCTCCTTCAAGGTACAAGTAAATTTTGATATTCCATTATTTGGAGGACTGATACATGTGGATGTTGTAGATAAATGGTTGAATATTCTTGAAGGGTATTTTTCGGTCGATAATTTTTCTGATAGGGAAAACATTACTTTTGCACTCCTCAAGGTCGTCCCCCATGTTAAGGACTGGTGGGATAATTACTTGGAGAAAAGGGCCATAAAGGAATATGTAGTATTTTTGTTTGCCTCTACATGGGATTCATTTTGGGATTCTATTAAAGAACAATACTACCATGTTGGAAGATACGAGGATCAATACACCATATGGACCACCCTGCGTCAAGAAAGGGACCAGACAGTACCATATTTCACCAATATTTTCCATACCCTACACACCAAATTGGGTATCCAAGACTCTGAGGAACATCCGGTGCTCAAATACCGTA
>ML867396.1:23496-34595 GCA_009831015.1 Picea engelmannii
AGTGTTAAAATATTGTGTAACTGCAAATAATATTCTTATCCCCTTTTGTGGATAAAGATAAAATATATTTATTATTGATTAGATCAATCCCCTTTTGTGGATTGATCATGTCGGGTATTGTAAATGACCAAATCCCCTTTTGCAGATTGGTCAAACCCTAATTGTAATAGTCTAAATAAGAAGTCGGCCCCAGAATATATTAAAGGTGGTTATAACCACCCAGAAGAAGAAGTCGGCCCTGCCAGTGAAGAGACACTTCCACACATGCCAGAATTGTATAAATAAGAGAGGTCAACGCCTCATTTAGACACACACTCAGCTCACTCATCTAGTGCACAAGTATTGAAGGAAGCTACAGTTACCAGTTGCCGGAAGAAGGAAGAGAGAGAGAGGCACATCCTTGGGAGAGGAATTTCTGTGTTGTTTGGTTCATTATCTTGGCATTGTATTGGCTATCTATATTAAGGAAGTTTTGCTGGGTTTTCTTCCCCTTGAGGGTTTCCCAGGATAAATGCTTGTGTACTCTTGTGATTGTGTTTCTCTCAGTGATCCTGTCTATGCTATTGTTATCTAGTAAATGGAAATGTAACCTAATAATAGCTTAAACTTTAACATAATCAACCTTAGTTGCGTATCGGGATTGATCTAGTCGAATTGAGCGTCTGTAGAATCCGTTATGCAATGTAAGTGAATGGACAACTAAGATCTGATCGGGGGCGACCCTTCCCAAATTAACGATCATGATTAAATCGTTGGGGCCCTCCATATCAGGACATCTAATTCTATTAAAGAGTTGTGCCGACGACGAACAATTGCCGACGATAAAGGCAGAGTAGGGTTGGATCATCGTCGCCGACGACGACTCTAGGATTATCGACTATATAAGCTTGGTAATTGTGCTGACAAGAAGTGGGGTTGACGACGATGAGTTGGGCAAGTTAAATCAGTAGACGACGAGGATTAAATCGGAGAAGAAGATCAACGGTGGATCTAAAAGAGAGGATCAACGAAGTGAAAGAGATCAACAATGCGATTAAACCCTGATCGACGATCGTGAATGATGGAGGTGGGTCATATCATCGGGACTAATGGATCGTCAGGGCAACTGAAGCCTTGTGTATTTGCTTCTAGAGAAAATGTCGCCGACGACATATATATCGTCAAGACTATCGTATCATTGGGATAGTTGGTTGTATATGTTTGCTCCCTGGTAAAAGTGCCAACGACGATACGTATGTCGTCGGATCAGAACTGCTGACCTTTGTAATGGCTCCACAAGAGGAAATCTCCGACGACGACGACCTTAGCCTAAGGTCGAGTGCTTGGTTGCGTGACGAAGACGAGTTTGGTGCCAGAATCAAGGGGATGCTTAAGGTAACCACCGTTTCACTGGTGCGAAAAACAAAGGGGTCTGAGACTCTGTTAGTGAAGAATCCGAGGCCGATTGAAGAGTTCCAGAACAACTCGAGTTCGAAGTTGCTTATAGATTTATTCAAGAACTCTGTCCTGTATTTGAGTTTGGACCTAGTAGGTCCGCATCAAGTGGTATGAAAGCGTAGTGACGCTCTAAGGATCAACGCTGAGAAATTGTATTTTGCAGGAATCATGCTGCCCAGAAGAGGAGGCCGAGAGAGAAATGTAGCAATTGAGGAGTTGCGATTGGAGTTGAAGCGCATCTAGGCGAGGATGGAGGCCACGGAAATAGCTCAGAGAAGGGAACTTGAAATAGGAGATGTAAGCGAAAGTGAAGATACAAGCTCTGAAGAGGGAACAAAAGAAACACCAGGAGGAGAAACAACAACGGAGAAACTATTGAGATTCGTCACAAAGGTGGGAGCAAGACCAAAGATGGAAGTGCCCAATTATAAGGGTAACTTGAATGTAGATGAATTGCTTGATTGGATCAATGTAATGGACAAGTACTTTGACTATGAGGAGGTGGATGAAGAAAAGAAAGTCAAGCATGCAGTGACAAGACTGAAAGGCGATGCAACTTTATGGTGGGATGAGTTGTAGGTAGATCGAAGGAGGAAAGGAAAGGCTAAAATCATAAGCTGGGATAGAATGGTAGCTAAATTCAAAGGTAAATTCATGCCTAAGGACTATCAATTGAGTTTGTTCAGACAATTGCAAAATTTGAGACATAAAGCTATGACAGTGAAGGAGTACATTGAAGAATTCTATAGGTTGAATATCAGGTCAAACCATATAGAAGAAGATGCAGAGAAGGTTGCCAAATATATAAATGGACTGAGATATGATATTCAAGATGAGATCAGTATTTTTTTCTTGATGACAGTTGAAGATGCTTACCAAGCAGCCCTAAAGGCAGAAGAAAAGTTGGCCAGGAAGCAGAGCCAAAAGAGTAGAGGAAGGAGTTCAACAAGAGGAAAGGGGTCATCCAACAGAGGAATATTTCAGGCTTCAAAGAGAGAGGCAGGAAGCTCTAGCAGTCAATCACCTAGAGGAGGAGAGTCGAGGCGAGAGATTCTTCTCAAGAGGCAGAGGCAGAGGTAGAGAGATCATGTGTTATACTTATGGGAAAACAGGACACATGTCTTGGGATTGTCCTGAGAACAAGTCAACAAACCAGAGAGGAGCTCACATTGCAGAAGCTAAGGAAGAGACAATGAATGCAGAGGTAAAAGAAGAAACTCTTGAGATGGGTGAATCACTAATGTTGAAAAGTGTTTTGATTAAGGCAGAAAAGGAAACTCATGAACTAACATAGAGAAAGAGTTTATTCAGAACCATGTGCAAATCAAAGGGGAAATGCTGCAAGGTGGTCATTGATAGTGGCAACACAGACAATCTAGTTTCTACAGAGATGGTGGAGAAGTCGGGATTGCAGAGGATGGCACATCCTACTCCATATAAAGTGTCCTGGTTGCAGAAAGGACATCGTATTCTGGTAAGTGAACAACGTAAGGTAGAAATTCATATTGGTAGTTACAAGGATGAAATGTTATGTGATGTTATGCCTATGGATGTCTGTCATATTTTGTTGGGAACACCATGGCGATATGATAGGAAAGTTGTTCATGATGGAAGGAGGAATACCTATACCCTTGAAAAGGATGGACACAAGCATGCATTATTGCCACTGAAAGATGAGGGAGCTAAAGAAGAAGCTGGTCCAAGTGTGTTGTTGATGAGTGGAAAGGAACTGCTGCAGGAAGTCAAGAAAGAAGAGGAGGTGCAATTTGCTTTAATTGGTAAGCCGAGAGTAGTACTTGCCAGCACGAATTTGGATGATTTACTCGTTGAAATTCAAGCACTGTTAGATGAGTTTGCTGATATCATTGTTGATGAGTTGCCTAATGCTTTGCCACCGATAAGAAGTATTAGCCATCACATAGACTTGATTCGAGGAGACACCCAAAGAGAATGAAGAAATCAGAAATTAGGTTTAGGAGATGTTGGATAAAGGATTGGTTAGGGAAATTTTAAGTCCTTGTGCGGTGCCAGCTGTTTTGAGTCCAAAGAAGGATGGGAGCTAGAGAATGTGTACAGACTCCATAGCAATTAACAAGATAACAATTAGGTACATATTCCCTTTACCTCATATGGATGATTTGATGGACTGTCTAAATGGTGCAAATTATTTTTCAAAGATTGATTTAAAGAGTGGATATCATCAGATTAGGATGAGAGAGGGAGATGAGTTGAAGACAACCTTTAAAACAAATGATGGTTTGTATGAATGGTTTGTCATGCCTTTTGGCTTGACAAACGTACCTAGTACATTCATGAGGCTCATGAATGAAGTCCTCACGGATTTTATTGGAAAATTTGTAATTGTGTATTTGGATAATATTCTTGTTTACAACAGAACAAAGGAAGAACACCTAAGATTTCTGAAGTTGGTGTTGAGAAAGTTGCAGCAAGATAAACTTTTGATTAATCTAAAGAAATGTTCCTTCATGAAGACAGAGTTGGTCTATTTGGGCTTTGTAATATCTCAAGATGGATTGAAGATGGATCCAAATATGGTGAAAGCGATCAAGGAGTTGCCCTCTCTAAGGAATATTTATGAGGTAAGAAGTTTTTATGGATTGGCAAGTTTCTACGGAAAATTCATTAGAAATTTCATTAGAATATTTGCTCCAATAGTTGAGACTATTAAGAAGGAACGTCAGCCATTTAAGTGGACTGCAGAAGCCGAAAAAGTATTCAAATTGTTGAAAGAGAAGATCACTGGACAACCTATTTTAGTTCTTCCAGATTTTCATAAACTTTTCCAAATCAAGTGTGATGCAAGTGGAATGGCCATTGGTGTTGTTCTAAGTCAAGATGATAAGCCTATTGCTTATTTCAATGAGAAATTGAAAGATGCCTAGCAGAAATACTCAATCTACGATAAAGAATTTTATGCAGTGATACATGCCTTGAAGAAGTGGAGGCATTATCTAATGCCTAAAGAATTTATTTTGTATACTGACAATCATGCTTTGCACTTTATAACTAAGCAGGAGAAGTTGAACCAGAGACATGCCAAATCGGTAGAGTTTATGGAAAACTTTACATTTGTTCTTAAACATATCAATGAGAGTGCTAACAAAGTTGCAAATGCTTTGAGCAAGAGGTGTTTGGTTTTGAAGGAATGAATACTTTGGGGTTTGAACATCTCAAAGAAATGTACAAAGAAGACCTAGAATTTAAGGAAGCCTATGAAACATGTGAGTACGCAGTGATTAAGAGATAGAAGTCCTTGGTTAGAGTATATGATCCAGGAGGGATTGTTGTTCAAAGGAAGTCAATTGTGCATTCCAAAATGCTCAATGAAGGATAACTTGCTGAAAGAAAAGCATAGTGGAGGTATTGGCTGGTTACTTTCTTCAAGACAAAACTTATGCTCAGTTAAGTTCTTATTTTCTGCTAGGTATGAGATCTGATGTTAAAAGATTTGTAGAAAGATGTAGAATTTGTCAGTATGCCAAAGGAAAGCAACAAAACACAGGTTTATATCAACCATTCCCCATACCAAATAGGCCATGGGATGCCATAAACATGGATTTTGTTTTGGGTTTACCAAAAACTCAGAGGGGGAATGCTTCAATTTTTGTAATTGTGGATAGATTGTCAAAGATGGCACATTTTGTACCTTGTTATAAAACCAATGATGCAACCCATATTGCTAATCTGTTTTTCAAAGAAATTGTTAGATTGCATTGATTTCCCAGAAGTATAGTTTCAGATAGAGACACTAAATTTGTTGGACATTTTTGGAGGACATTGTGGAAGAAGCTTGGAGCAAACCTTTCTTTCAGTTCAGCGTATCACCCACAAACAGATGGGCAGACAGAAGTGGTAAACAAGAGTTTGGGAAACTTATTGAGGAGTTTGGTAAGTGAGCATAGAAGTCAGTGGGATCATGTTCTTGCACAAGATGAGTTTTCTTGTAATGACTCAACTAACAAAAGTACGGGGAAAAGTCCATTTCAAATAGTGTATGGTATGCACCCAAGAGGCAATTTTGAACTTAGAGATCTGGGAAAAGAAAAAATGAGAAGTGTTGATGTAGAGGATTTTCCTACAACAATGCAAATGTTGCATGAACAGGTCAAGGGGCAACTACATGACAACAGTCAGAGGTACAAGCAAAGAGCAGATATGAAGAGAAGGGAAATTAATTTTGAAGTTGGAGATAAAGTTTTGGCACATTTGAGGAGAGAGAGATTTCCAAGAAATGAATATAACAAATTGAAATTGAAGAAGATAGGACCCTACAGAATTTTGTGAAAATTTTCAGCTAATGCTTATGAGATTGAGTTATCACTTGATATTGGAATTTCACCAATATTCAACATTGCAGATTTATATCCTTATAGAGGACCTGAAGCAGAGGATGAGGATGACCAAGGGAAGGTTGAACCAGTTTAGTGGATGAAGCAGTTACCTACAACAAAACAGTTGCAGATGGAGAAGATTCTTGATCAGAAGATTGTCAAGAAAACCAGGAAGCATGATTATTATGAGCACTTGGTGAAATGGAAAGATCTTCCAACAGAAGATGCAACTTGGATGAGCGTTGCAGAGATCCAAAAGCATAGAAAAAAAGTTGAAGACCTCATGGACATGAGTCCATGAATATTTTTTTCCCTGGGAATCTAATGTAGGAGCATCAACCATGTTAATTTCAAGATTGACCCAAGAGGTTGAAACCATTTACCAAGGGAGTTGGTTCCCTAATTTTTCCTATTTTTATTTGTAATAATTGTACGAAGTGTCTCTAGAAGACATCTTCGTTGGGTTTGTTTTGATAGGTATCAGCTTGTGGCAGAATTTTAGGATCAGACTTCTAGTTTAAGGATTTGTTGAGATAGCTCGGGATTAGTTGGTTTTGGGAAGCTACCCGAGAGATCCCGATATATTCTGTAATGTATAGGAATGAGACAGAGTGCGGGAATTTGGTGAGAGTGTGAGTGTGCAAAGGTCTGAGAGACCAAGAAGGAATTGAGCCTTCCTGCTGTAATCTTATTCCTTCAGATGTCTTAATGAAAATCAGTGTTTGTGGAATCGTGTTTTTTTTTTTTTAGTTTCTCTGCATATTTGGTTTTAAACTATATGTATAATTTGTTGGGCAGATCGACGAGGTATTGTGTTTGCAGGTGATCGCATGCGAATCCTTGCTACAGATTCAGAATTAGATCGAGGCTGCTGGGGCGAAGAATCAACCTTAGCTGCGTATTAGGATTGATCCAGTCGAATTGAGCGACTGTAGAATCCATTGTGCAGTGGAAGTGAATGGATGGCTAAGATTTGATCGGGGGTGACCCTTCCCAAATTAACGGTCACGATTATATCGTCGGGACCCTCCATATCAGGACATCAAACTCTATTAAAGAGTTGTGTCGACGACGAACAATCGTTGACGATAAAGGTAGAGCAGGGTTGGATCACTGCCGTCGCCGCCGACTCTAGGATCACCGACGATATAAGCTCAGTAATCGTGCCGACAAGAAGTGGGGCCGACGACGATGAGTTGGGAAAGTTAAATCAATCAACGATGAGGATTAAACCGAAGAAGAAGATCAATGGTGGATTTGAAAGAGAGGATCAACAAAGTGAAAGAGATCAACGATGCGATTAAACCTTGATCGACGACTGTGAATGATGGAGGTGGGTCCCCTATCGTCGCGACTAATGGATCGTCGAGGCAATTGAAGCTGTGTGTATTTGCTTCTGGAGAAAACGCCGCCGACGACATATATATCGTCAAGACTAGCGTATCGTCGAGATAGTTGGTTGTATATGTTTGCTCCCTGGTAAAAACGTCGATGACGATACGTATGTCGTCAGATTGGAACTTCTAACCTTTGTAATTGCTCCACAACAGGAAATCTCCAATGAGGACGACCTTAGCCTAAGGTCGAGTGCTTGGTCGCGTGACAAAGAAGAGTTTGGCGCCATAATCGAAGGGGTGCTTAAGGTATCCACGGTTTCACTGGTGCAAAAAACAGAGGGGTTCAAGACTCTGTTAGTGAAGAATCTGAGGCCGATTGAAGAATTCCAGAACAACTAGAGTTCGAAGCGGCTTACAGAGTTATTCGAGAACTCTGTCTTGTATGTGAGTTTGGACCTGGTAGGTCAACATCACACACTACAAGTCTTGGTTCCATCTAAGAACATCAAATAGTTTTCATGGGGCACTGGAATAGCCTTGGCAAGCTTGAGAAAGTCTTTCCCCAGGATGATTGTATGATAGTTAAGTGGAGCCACTGTTAAGTCCAAACTGTTGAACATTCCCCACCTTCAAAGGTGCAGAATGAACTACTCATGCTACTAGCTTCAATGCTGAGTTCACCACATTGAACATGGCCATACTTCTCTCAGGATTACAATGAAGTGCTATAGTGGCTTGTTCACTTACAAAGCTATGGGTTGCACTGGTGTCTACCAAAGCTGCCACCTTCAACCTACTCACGGTTGCATTCACAAAACAAAGACCATGTTTTCACCTTGCAAACCACATTCATGACCCTCTGCCACAAACTTGCCCAAACTTGTTGTGAAGGAACCTAGAACCTCCAATGTTTTCTTTGAAATCTGTTGCACTTGGGCTGCTTCTAAGGTTGCTTGGCTTCTCCTTCAAAATTGGTTGCACTTGGACTTCTTCCACGTCTTCCAACTTCTTCTTCAAAGGACAATCCATTGCAAAGTGATTCCGGTAACAAAGGAAACACGCAACATTCTCATCTCCAGACTTAAGCAATTTCGGCTGCTTCCTTGTTGTAATGTTGCTATCATTTTGGGCATCCTCCCTTCTGAATGATCCCAACTTAGGCAACACCCAAGACTCTACTTGCTCTGTCAAAGTTTACAACTTTTGAATCCAAGCTTCAGCTCGTGCGCTAGTCTGCTCCAATTTCACCACATGTGCCTAGTACAAGTGACATGTCTCTTTATACCAATGTTCCAAGTTCATGGCCACGACTTCCATCTTGGTCTTCCATGACTCTTTCTCTATGCTTTCCATGTCGCAATCCAAAAATGGGTTGACCTTCTAGGCACATTTGAAAAGCCTACTCAAGTCTCAAAGACTTGGTTCACCTCGCTACCTCAAGCCTGCAAGTGCGTCCAATGGATGTGTTCTCAATGACTGTGCCCAACGAGTTTGTCCCACAATTGTGCTCCGTGGATACTTGTGCCTGAAGGAACTTCTATTTTTCGTCGCAACCCCCAAGTGTGGGCCGCCCAACTCATTTGGTTCAGATGTAGTCCAAGCAGCCAAGCCAGTCAAGCTCTCTATGCCAATCTTGTTCCTCATGCCTAGTGCGTGTCTGTGAACGAGGTTGCCCGTGGCAACTATCTTTGCCTTTCCTCGCCAAGTTCCCTTCCAAGTTTCTCTTGGTGCGTCCAACTAGTGTGAGCTGCCAAGGTCCGTGATGTGCCCTTTTTGAGCAAGGGTGCCCGACATGTCCATGGTGCCCCTTGCCATCGTGCAAGGTGTCCAAAACCTACTCTTCTAGCCATCAACCTTTTGTCATGTCCATTCGTGCTGGTTAGTGACCACTGAGGTGATCATGCAGCGTAGGCACCCGAAGTCATTCAAGGCTAGGGCCTTGCACTCCCCATCTATATTTGGGGTATTTAATTTTTATTATGCTATTTTGGGCCATAGTAAGTGATATCAGTGGATAGTACACTGAACACAGCAAATATAAATGGGGAATGCAATTCTCAATCATAGTATAATGATAAGATACTTAGTGGTATCTGTGTTCACTGGCAACCTGAATCGGGCTAACCCTGTGATATACAGTTGCTGTAGGATTAATATAAACATTTATTGTTCTCTCCACTCGTGTTTATGTTGAATATGCATGTACTTGGATAAAACCTGTGAGTGTAATCAATCTAGCAAGGGCTGCTCATGTGACTACAGCAGTTTGTACAACAGTGTCAGATGTTAGATGGAGAGGGTACATGTTGGTGAGGTTAGTGAAGTTTAATTTAAATTTTTTAACTTTATGATTTGCTAAGTCTCAGTTGTAAAAGAAGATACAAAATTTGAATATGGTGATTATGGAAGCTGTAATACAACAAAAGAATGAGTATATCTATTGTAAGATACAACTTGAAATTTCTCAGCAATCTAGTTTTAGTGTCAACAGCATTCGGACGGCACCTGTGTTTTCCATGATAGTGACAGTGAAATCAGATGGAACGAATGACCAGCAGATAATGCCCTGAGAATGGTGTTAGCAGATATCATCCGCTCATCTAACAAACGACATCCCAGCAAATGACACACGAACAAATGACATCCCAAAAGAATGATGTTGTGCAGCAAATGGGAAAAATGATAACCATAAAGGAACCAGCGGCCAGAAAGATAGTGAGGCATCAACAAAGAAAAAGGTCAAAAGTTCTTAGTTTTATTCTTATAAATAAATAAAAGAGTCGTCTTACCAGAAACAGTAATGGAAACCGATGACCTGCAAATACAATAAAAAGATGTATTAATCAACAAGGGTCTATACTAATCTGTGTTTCACAACGGTGTGCAGATGTATTGGTGACTATAATAATGTGAGGAAATGGTGTTGTAGGCAAAGGACAGGAGAAGAGAGATTCTGGAAAGCTTTGAGACATTGAAAGTGTTTTTTAATGTCCAGCATCTGCAGCAATGGTTAGAAAGAATTTTCATTCTTGAAGAAATTCTTAAAAGCTAAATCATCAATTTTCATGTTTCTGTTTGAAATGTGTATGTTTGTTGGATCAAACGTCTATCTAGACATTGTGTGAAGACCCTACAATTCCTTGTTCAGTGGGAGACAGTTTGTCTTTTGTGAGTTGTGATTTTGTCAGCCAACAGGAGTGCCAGACTGACAGATCAATTTTTTTAGACAAGGCAACTTGTTTGAAAATTTGTTTTGAACATCTAACTTGGATGATTAATTGCTTAAAAGCTAGCTTGGAGAAAGAATTTCAAGCGGGCTTTCTTCAGTGGGAGACAGTTTGTCTTTTATGAGTTGTGATTTTGTCAGCCAACAGGGGTGCCAGACTGACAAATCAATTTTTATTAGACAAGGCAACTTGTTTGAAATTTTGTTTTGAACATCTAACTTGGATGACAAATTGCTTAAAAGCTAGCTTGGAGAAAGAATTTCAAGTGGGCTTTCTTGTAGAGGGAACATTTGGGGTATGTTCAATGTTGGTTGCCTAGGTGATTTGGTCCGCCAGCATCAAGCTACTACTCTCGATGTCAGAGTGCTGGCATACCAGTAGAAGGAACACCAAGAGTTCCAAAATGGCAGGAAGAGAGATGCTATAGTCAATTCCAGGTTGCTGTTCATCAAGAGTTATGTTAAGTGTTCATAATATGTGACCAACATACAATGACGTTAGGTTGCTCATAACAGTCTAAGCCACTATTAATAATGTATTCGAGAGTTGCTGTATGTGAGAGAGTGATGTGTGTTTGTGATCATGGGCAGTCTGTGTTGGGCTAGCCCCGTGCTGTACATTTTGCTGCAGCATCAATATAAGCATTTATTATTCTCTTCCGTCTGATGTTTATGTTGAATGCCTGTGTACTCTTTTAAAGCCTAAAGTTTATGTATTATATATATTATTCTCCTTTCCAAAGGTCA
>WSFP011435170.1:0-21180 GCA_009831015.1 Picea engelmannii
CTTTTGATGTTCAGCCATAATGATAATCTCATCTCTTGGTTGAGTCAATGCTTGTTGGGCTTGTACCAGTTCTTCCTTTAGCCTATCAATCATGGCACTTTGTTCCCGAGACTGAGATTCTTGATATTATTCCATAACACCCATATAATATTTGGATTGAGTTAATGCTTGTTGGGCTTGTATAAGCTCTTCTTACAGTCTATCAATGATAACACTCTTTCGTGGGAAATTCAAATTTTTTGTACCTATGCTCAAAACGTTTTAAGGAAAAATAAGATGAATAAATTAAATCTGTTCATTTTTTTTTAAATATTCCACATATCATAATGTTGTTACTTTTCCTGAGTTATTGAATATAACTGAAATGATGGCCTCATTATTGAGTAAAGGAAATCTAGAGACACACAGAAACTTGGTGTTTTTAAGGTAAACTTCCATACCACAGACAGAGCCACTGCTGCCAGCAGGCGTCCATAGACTCAACAGGGTTTACGTTTAACCCATATATGAGCCTGTATCCATAATAAATATTTGAATCATCTTTTCCCAAAAAGACCACTATCCTGGTTTGGTATCCAGATGATGATAATGCCACTCACTAGATTGTAACTTAAGTGAACAAGCCATCTCATGATGAGACCCCTTATCCTTTGACGAAAGAAATGTCAAAGGCCATTGCCCTGGTGTGGTAGCCATAGTGGGAATTTCACTTATGTTATTATCCTATGATCGTGGTAGGTTGGCTCATGATGAGACCCCCTATTCTTTGTGGGAGAATTTTATTACTTATCTTTAATTATTTATATTCTTCATCATTTTTTTAATTTTTTTTTAGGGGTATATTAAAGGAGGCTCATCTACTCCTTAAGAGTAAGGGATGGCATAAAGAAGTGTAAGGATGTCAAGTAAAAGTGTTCTTAGAATCCTTATTATAATATGAAGGTGAATTATCATTCAAGTATATTTGCATGTATATAGGTAAAATAAATGAATTCTGGCGGTTACAAATTATGAACAAGATTTAAGATATTTCGAAGAAATTGATCCAAAAAAAATTGATAAGGTATGAGAGATAGTCCATAAAATAATGACAGATCATTGGATAATGATGGTGAAAATTACTTAGTGAAATTCATACCCCAAAGGAATGGCTAATGTTTTAACAACATGAAGGAAAGGAACGACAACAAGGAAAAACGCAGAAGGAACAACAACTGTGCCTTTTTAGAATGCACAGCGGGACCCGAGATGAAGGAACGACAATCACGATGAAGGGAATGGCAATTTTTCCATTCAAATGAAAAACAACGATACTCAAAGGAAAAACAATCGCATGAAGGGAATGACAGTTGTTCCATTAAAATTAACAACAATGATACTCAAAGGAACAACAATCGCGCGAAGGGAACGACAGTTGTTCCGTTCAAATGAACAACAACTACACTCAAAAGAAAAACAATCGTGCGAAGGGAATGACAGTTGTTTCGTTCAAATGAACATAAAATACACTCAAAGGAACAACAATCGCATGAAGGGAATGACAGTTGTTCCGTTCAAGTGAACAACAATGATACTCGAAGGAACAACAATCGCAATAGAGGAACAACATCTGTTAAATTTTTAACCATCTGATTAGGTAATTTGGAAACCTCCCATGAAAATATATTGTTGTTGAATCTAAGGTTGATTACTCATCAACTAAATTCATTCAATTGTTATGGGTCAGTTTATTTCAAAATCAAGTATTGGATGGTCTGTTAATGTCATGAGTTCATTATAGTTTCCCGATATCTGATGCGAAACATGACATATTAATTTTTCTGTGAAAGGTAGGGTCCGTGTGATAAGATAAAGTAGGAGTAAGGAACAAAAAAGAGTGTTAATTGTGTTCATTACAATCATCTTTCCTAGTTTTTATTTTCCCAAGTGACTTTACTAAAACTAAAATAAAGAAAAACTAACAACTCAATTAGATCTTAAAAAAAACTATATACAATATGTACAGTGTCAACGAAATTCATGATTTATGGAGTTGGAGTGGTTGGGTTACCTTCCCAGCCAGCCAAAATTTGAATGGTATGGTCCTTACTTACTTCTTGGTAGAAAGATTCTTTTGAAGGCAGTTGATGGTAGAGTTGTATCTGGTGTCCATTGACCAAAAAGGGAGATCCAGACCCGTCGATGGTACTTAAAGTGACTGTGCCATTATAATGGACTTCATTAATTTCATATGATCCCAACCACCGTGTCTGTAATTTTTCAGGAAAATCCTGAAATCTGGAATCATAGAGAAGTGCCCAATCACCTTTCTTGAATGATTTCTTCTTGATATGTTTGTCATGCTAGGTCACTCTTTGTTGCTGAATAACAATTATGCACTCCAAAGAAGACATGTGTGCTTCATCCAACTTGTTGAGTCACTGAAGGCGTTGTTTATGTGCCTCTATAAGATCCATCCCAATTTCCTAGGCCATCCTTAGGGTCTTGATCTCAAATTCGATTGGGAATATGGGTTATTTACCATAGACTAGGTGATAAGGAGAGTAGCCATTGGTGTTACACCATGTTGTGCGATAAGCCCATAAGGATTTTGGGAGCTCAGTAGCCCAATTTTGTCGGTTTGTTGAGACGGTCTTTGTCAGGATTGCCTCCAGGACCTTATTGGTACTTTCTACTTGTTCGTTTACCTATGGGTGGTATGGATAAGTAACTCTGTGCTTAATATGATAATTGTTCAGGGTGGTGGTGATTCTATGAGTTGTAAATTGTGATCCCCCATCAGTGATTACTTCCCTGGGTAGTCCATAGCGTACAAATAATTTGAAAAGAAATTTGATGACTACTTCTTCTGTTGCATTTGGTAAGTCTTCTGCCTCTACCCATTTGGTCATGTAATCCGTTGCAACTAGAATATAGGCCTTCTTATTTGACTTCGAATTGAAGGGGCCAACAAAATCTAGTGCCCATATTTCAAATGGTTCTGCGACTACTTGTGCTTTCAAGGTCATTTCATCAGCCTGACCTGGTTTTCCCATTCGATGACAACTCTCACAGGTCTGGACATATTTATTTTCATCTTTGAATATTGAGGACCAATAGTAGCCCATATGTAAAATTTTGTGTCCAGTTCTATAGTCTGCAAAATGCCTGCCATAGGGCTCATCATGTCCTACCTTTCGTATGTCGTATATTTCATCATCGCGTACACATCTGCGGATCTAGAGATCAACTCTTGTGTGGAAGAGATATCCCCTGATCCAAGTGAATAGTGAGCTACATTGGACGATCAATTTTCTTTCCCTTGATGATAGATGTGTCGTAATTTCCCCACTGCCAGATAATTTTCCACATCAGCGTACCAAGGTGGCTTTGTAGTAATGGAAAACAGATGATCATCTGGAAATTAATCTTCAACTATCAAGGAGTCATCTGTTTTGGGTATGTGGGACAAGAAGTTTGCAACAATATTTTCTCTCCCAGGTCGATCTTTGATGGTGATGTCAAATTCTTGCAATAGTAATAACCAATGAGTGACCCTTCCATTAGTAATCGGTTTATTAGCTAGATATTTAATAGCAGAATGATCAGTATACAAAATAACTGGATAGCGTGTTATATAATGACAAAATTTATTGATGGCATGTATAACAACTAAAAATTCTTTTTCCGTTACTATATAATTAAATTCAGCTGGAGAAATATTCTTGCTAATAAAATAAATAGCGTAGGGTTTCATGTCTTCTTCCTGTCCAAGGATAGTGCCTATGGAAATATATGATGCATCGGTGGAGATGTGAAATGATATTTTCCAATTTGGTCCCCTTAACACCGATGTTGTCGATATAAGCTTCTTGAGTCCTACATATGCCACATCACACTTGTCAGACCACTGAAACTCCACATTACCAGTCAAATCATGTAAAGGTGTAGCGAATCTTGCAAAATTTTCCATAAATATGCGATAGTATCCTGAAGAACCAAGAAAACTACGTACCTTAGTTTGTTTGCATGGTGTAGTTAGATTAAGGATTACCTATATTTTTGTTGGATCTACTCTAATTCCATCTACAGAAATATAATTCCCTAGTACCACACATTTCGTCTTCATCATGTGACATTTTTCTTGGCTTAAACATAACCTGGTAGCAATGCACCGTTCTAGTACCTTCTCCAGATTATTCAACGCTTGATCTAAGTCATCCCCATAAGGAGTGAAATCATCCATGTAACCTTCAAGCCCTTCACTGATCATATCATTGAATATGCTCAAGATGGCCCCTCGGAATGTGGTTGGAGTGTTACATATTCCAAAGGGAAATACTTTGTATGCAAAGGTACCCCAGGGACATGTGAATGTAGTTTTATATTGATCTTCTGGGGCAATCTAGATCTTATTGTAGCCACTAAAACCGTCTAGGAAAGAAAAGAATTTCTTCCCTACCAAAGTATCTAGGAATTGATCGATGAAAGGTAAAGGGAAGTGGTACTTTTGAGTGGCTTTGTTAAGTTCCCTGTAGTCGAAATAGATTCGCCATTTCCCATTTTTCTTGGGAATGATCACTAATGGGGAAACCCACCGACTATCTGAGATAGGATATATAAAATATACGTCCAACGGATTTTGTAATTCTTCTTTAACAATATCCCTGAGGTGGGGATTCAATCTTCTTTGTGGCTTTCAGATAGGTCAGGCATCTTTCTCAATATAAATATGGTGTGTGTAGAGTTGCAGATCAATACCTTTCATGTCAGAGTACTCCCAGGAAAAATCTTGTTGATATTCAGAAAGAACTTGAATCAGTTTTTATTGTTGTTGCTCATCTAAATTGACATTAATTTTCAGAGACTTCCCTGGTGAAATCTCAACGGATTTGTTTTTATGAATGGTGGTAGCCAAGATTTTTTGTTCCATTAAATCTTCCAGCAAGCCTCCCTAGGCTTCACAATCCAGAACAAATTTGAGCATATGGCACGTTGGGTTACCTACGATGGTTGGGTTGTTAATAAACCCATTGATTATGTCATCTTCTAATTGGTTCTTGAGTCCAAGAGCTTCTTCCAGTGTGAGAGGGGCTCATAGATCCTTTTCTAGATATCGTGGTGGTGGCAATTGTGGATATATGAAAGTTGGGCTTGGCTTGGCTGGAGGATATAAGATGATATTTTTTGTGGCACCTCCTATAGCAATGGTCATATTACCCATTCAAAATCCTATGTACGCATATGTTGTTGCGAGCCATGGTATTCCCAATATCAATGGATTCCCTTCGAGTCCACTTCTTGGGTTGATGATGAGGAAATCCGTTGGATATTCCCAAGAGTCGACTGAGATTTCTATATCATGTAGTGTGTCGACTGGTCTGACCACTGATCGATCAACCAATTGTAACATAATTGGGGTATGTTCGAAGGAGTCAAAACCTAGGGTTTTGCAGGTTTCCATAGTCATGATATTGATGGCCACCCCCAAATCAACTAGTGTATTTGGAAAAGAAAAACCCTGGATCATAACTGTTACTATGGGGTTACCTGGATCTGCATATTTGACTGGTTCTTGTCTACCTAGAATTAGATCAGACAAGGATCCTACTACGCGAAATGTTGATGCTGAATTTTTAATATTCCTAACAGGATTCCTCCCACATAGTTCCTTGATTGTCTTTGCATAAATTGGAATGTCTTGTAGAGCCTGCAGGAGTGGGATCTTGACATTAAAATTTTTGATTTCCCCTACAATGTCGAAGTTAGGACACACGACAGGTTTTTCTATCATCAATATTTTGGGGAACGGAAGGGAAGGAGTTGCATCCTTATCAGGATCTTGTGACTCGATTGTGTTTCCCCCCTGCTCTATTTCTTCTGTTATTACCACAGTCAAGGGTGTTATTGTTGGTTTTTTGTTATTTTCATTCTCCTGTTCTTGGAAAATGTTACTTTCTTCAGGAGATATTATACGCCCTGATATTAACCAGAGTTCATTGCACCCTACCGAGTTGGTTTCCTCTTACCCATTCTCCATAATATGGATGAGTTGAGCTGGTCTATTATTAGGATTTGGGTGGGGTTGGGATGGTAATTGAGGGCGCAATTTTGATTGAGGGTTTTGAGGCAGGTGGAGTGGAGCTTGCAATGTGGGTTGGGTTTGAGGGGCCATCCCCATGGGTTGATTGTTTATCCCCATGGGGCGTTGCCAATTCTGGTTCCAATTTGGGTTTTGGGCAGTCATGTTGGGCCATTATGAAGGGTAGGGGTTGTTATTTGAGTTTTTCTAGGATGAGGTGGGGTATTGTGAGTTAGGCCAGGTGGAACTTGTAGTTGGTTGATTCTGCTAGATGGGATTTGCAGCGGGTTGGTTCGGCCAAGTAGGATTTGTAGGTGGGTATTTTTGGGTATGTCAATTTTGATTAGTAAACGGCTGGCTCTGCCATGCATTACCAAATTTTTGTTGTTGATTATACTATCCATGGAAGAAAGAGGAGGGGTCATGTAGTGTATTTAGAGGCTAGGCCTGCCATTGACAATGTTGAGCCATCAAATATAATGGTTATGTTTCCTCTTCAACTTCTCTAAAGACAACTTTCATTCCAGGTAGCGATGGACATTTCTCCATTGCGTGATCCTTGGAGAAAATAGCGCAAACCTGAACCACATCCAAAGGGCATTCCCTTGGACCATGTTTTTTTCTGCATCTATGGAAAAATATGGCCAATGTCTGTTCTACTTCTTGTTGTTTCTGTTTGGCCTGCAATACATCCAACTGTGTAGTCAGAGTGCTCAAAATGTCAGTTTTTAAATTTTCTAGGAGATTACGGACTTCCACTCGAGTGACACCCCCGCTAGTGATGTTACTATTTCTAGTGAGGGGAGCCCGCATTGTTGATCTGGTCTGTGAACTTCCACGTGAGCACCTGATGCAAAATTGGATAATGTTATCATAAATCTCTTGATACATATCACCTTTCCCCATTAAATTTAGTGTATCTACCCATTCATCCTTCATACCTTTAATCAGAGTTTCTTTAAGTACTTCACCTGGTAATGTACCATCAGACGATATTTGCAAGTTATACTAAAATATCTCAACATATTCTTCTAATGATTCATTTTCTTTTGTAGTCATTTGAAAGATTTCATCTTTTAGGTCCCTGGTTCTACAGTAATCCTGGTATTTTGTTAAGAAGGTTTGTTTCATCTCATCCCATGAGTTTATAGTTCCTCCCCCCAATCCCATAAACCAGCATAGAGCTGCTCCTTTCAGAGTGGAGGGGAATAGTTTTAATTTTTGGGGTTCAGAGGTGTAATCATACCCTCTACATAGGACATAAAATTCGAATAAGAATGTGTCTGGATCTTCTGAGATCAATCCATGGAAGGTTGGCAGGTTCTATAGGGGGATTTCTTTCATGGGGTCATTGGAGATTGGATCAACTATCCGATATTCCATCGTGGAGGTCAGGGGTTGTTGTTGATTTGGTTGTGCCATTTGGTCGAAGATATGCTAATAATATTCAGGAATTTCTTGGCCTAAGTATTCTTTCGATTGATTACTTGATCCCCTAGGGTGATTTGATTGCACTCCCTCTATCTGGGATTTCAAGTATGCCTTATTATTTCATAGGAGATTCAGGATCAGGGGGTCGTGATGGGTCTGCTTTAGCAACCCCGATGGTTTCTCCTTATCCTTCCTCCAAATTGCGAGAATTTCCCTCTTCTCAAGGGTTGAGGGGTGGAAGATCTGTGCTTTGAAATCTTTGCTCAGTCCCTTCCATTTTGTTGTGAATCTTCGCGTGGGTTGTAGTTGGAGAAACTTCTACCCGAGGGATTCAGGTAGATCCTTTCCTAGGTCTAACCAAAGCTTGAGATTCAACTTTTCAGATGATGTCATCTATGAAAGTTCTTCTCCCAGGGAGCACCGAGCCCTGGGATTTGGCAGTTTTTGGTGGGGGTTTTGGTTTTTTAGGATCTTTCTTCTTAGTCATACACACTTCAAGCAAAAAAATTAAAAAAAAACCAGCTATATAACCTCTAAATATCAACTGGAGGTAAGCGTTGGCATAAGCATCTTACTTATTGCCTGCGTAGGTTCTTACCTTCCGTCTTCAATACCTCGTCCTCTAGAGACACAACCTATGCTACCTTTGACATTCTCCCTGGAAACGGTGCCAAAATATTGGGCTCTAAAGATTTCATAATAATAGCCTTAGTTTAACATTAATTTATCAACCCGAGGATTCGTCTTTTATCTGAAGAATATCAGCAAAGTCTATGCAGATAGCTCGTAGAGGCTAAAATCGCGTAGTTAAAACAAATCTGAGTTTATCAACAATCAAGTTTCTCAAATGTTCATTAATTATTCTAATACTAATATCTTACTTAACGAAATTGAAATATGATTACTAACATGCTGCGAATGAAAAGGAAATAACTAATTTGTTGAATTCATTTAACTAAAAAGCAGTAATTGAATCTAAGTAAAGAATTGTAGAATTAACTATCAAATATGAATCAAATTGTAGGAAAGGAAATAGCGAATTACTCTATGTGTGGAAAGAAACATCAATTGTAATCTAATCGAAAGGGACAACAAATGTAACTTAACTGAAAGGAACAACAAATGTAAATTGTAAGGAACAACAAATGTAACTTAATTGAAAGGAACAACAATTGTGAATCTAAGTAAAAGGAACAACGTGTATGAAAATGTGAGGAACTGCCAAGCAGTAAACTACAGTAACGGAAGTTGGAACAACAATCATTAACACTCGAGGGAAATGTCTATCTTCTATACTCAAACAACATAAAATCATTAACACACTTATGCATTCATCTTAACTATTGTGAAAGAGAATTGAATAAAAAAACATAAATCAAACTGATACAATTACAGATTGAGACAGTAAATCCTTCAGACTAGGCCCTTGGTCCTCATAAGCACTGCTACTAGAAACTCAGTATGTAGAAACGGTGAAAACGTTCAAATCTTTTATTGATTCCATAACTGGTACAACATTTACAAAAAATGCTTGCACAGAGCAATTCTGAGTTCTGAATACTTGGATGCAATTCTTAGATTATCCTTTCAGGATCTATTACCCTCTATATATTACAATAATCTGGGTAAATTAAGCCATCATGAGGATCGAGATATCCTCAAGATTGCTTTACTATTATAAAGTTACAAGATAGAAAATAAATCATCTTCAAAACTGCTTTGCGCCAAAAATCCTCAACCTCCAATAGCTTACGCATCTTCAAGATCTTCTTTGCTATCTCAGGTTTGTCAATGTTTATCCATTCCTGTAACAAAATCAAACAATTCCAATCGTATTTTAGAATTTATTTAATTCAACTCAATAATATCACTAGAAGACATATTAATCATTTTATACCTTACTTATCCCTAATTAACAAAAAAGTCAATCAAGATTATATCATGAACTGTGGGAATAAGGAGGATATTTGTACCTTTTCCACAACCCAACACCTTGCCATGTCATGCATTTTCTTCGCGTGCCTTTCCATGCCATCCCTTTCCTTGTCATTCCATGCATTGTCTTCCCTTGTCATGCCATACATTGTCTGGCCTTGTCATGACAATCCATGCCTTTCCTTTCTATGCCTTGTCTTTCCATGCCACCCCATTCCATGTCGTTCCATACCATCCAATTCCATTTATTTCTATCGTATGGTATGCCTTTACTTTTCATGCCTCTCCATACCATTCCTTGCAATTACATTCCTTTCATTCACTTTCCATGCCTTGTCTTTCCATACCATGCCTTTCCATATCATGCCTTTCCTTGTCATGCCTTTTATTTCCATACCATGCCTTTCCATATCATGCCTTTCCTTTCCATTCCATGCCATTTCATGCCTTTCCTTTGTATGACTTTCCATGCCATACCTTTCATTTCCTTGCCCTGCCATTCCATGCATTGCCTTGCCTTGTCATGCCATGCATTTCCTTTCCTTTCCTTTGCATGCCTTGCCTTGCCATGCCTTTCCTTTTCCTGCAATGTCATGCCTTTCCTTGCCATGTCATTACTTTTCTTTCTATGCCATGCCATGCTATCATATGGTATGCATTTCCATGTCATGCCCCTCCATACCATGCCTTGCAATGCCATGCCTTGTCTTTCCATACCATTCCTTTCCTTAGCATGTCTTTCCTTTCCATTCCATACCATGTCATGCCATGCCATGCCTTACCTTTCCATGCCATGCCATGCCATTCCATTCCATGACTTTCCTTTCCATGCCATGCCATTCCATTCCTTGCTATCTTATGGTATGCCTTTCCATGCCATCCCCCTCCATACCATGCCTTGCATTCACTAACCATGCCTTGTCTTTCCATACCATGCCTTTACATATCATGCCTTTCCTTTCCATGCTATGTCATACCTTTCCTTTGCATTCCTTTCCATGCCTTGTCTTTCCATGCCTTGTCTTTCCATACCATTCCTTTCCATATCATTCCTTTCCTTTCCATGATATGTCATTCATTTCCATGCCATGCCTTTCATTTCCTTGCCTTTCCATGCCATGCATTGCCTTGACTTTCCATGCCATGACATGCATTGCATTTTCATGCCTTTCCTTTCCATTCCATGCCTTTATATGGTATTTAATGTCTTTCCATGCCATTATTTTCCATACCATACCATGATAGGATTTCAGCTAGAGCACCCCTCACTCACAGGTGCCATGCCTCAGAAGTTTCTTTACTCATTGAATTCAAGAACTAGTGTTTTTCTCATTTTGAAGGAATGAAACATTTGGATTAATGGGTCCAATTTATGAAGACATCCCTTGGGAGTGGATGGATACTGTGGTCACCTATTCCATTCCTAAACAAGCTTGCAGCATCTCACGAAACTAAAAAAAAATTCTACATTAGTTTTTTATGCCCTGAGGAGGAATTGGCCAAGAGTCCTTGAAATGGTTTGGGATGTGACTTGCAACTGGGAATGTAAAAAAAAAAAAAGACTCGGATTGAGGAAATTTTGGCTCCGTTGGATTACTAGCATAGGATTTCAGCTAGCTCACCCCTCACTCTCAAGTCCCATGCCTTGGAAATTGTTTTTTTCATCGATTTTGAGAACTAGGGTTTTGCTCAGTAAAAGCAATGCAACATTTGGATTTAGGGGTCCAATTTATGAAACCATGCCTCGAGATAGGATGGACAATGTGGTCACCTATTCCATGCCTAAAAAATATTGCATCATCTCACGGAACTAAAAAATGTTTCTCCGTTAGGTTTTTATGCCCTGAGGAGGAATTGGCCAAGAGTCCCTGAAATGGTTTGGGATGCGAATTGAAACTGGGAATAAAACAAAATTGAGACTTGGATTGAGGAACCATCGAATCCAATGAATTATTGGGATAGGATTTCATCTATACCACCCCGCTCTCTCAGGTGCCATGCCTTAGAAGTTGCTTTACTCATTGATTTTGAGAACTAGTGTTTTGCTGAGTTTGAAGCAATGCAACATTTGGATTAAGGGGCCCAAATTATGAAATCATCCCTTAGGATCGTATGGATAATTTGGTCACCTATTCCATGCCTAAAAAATCTTGCAACATCTCATGGAACTCAAAAATGTTACTTTGTTATATTTTTATGCCTTGTGGAGGAATTGGCCAAGAGTCCCCGAAATGGTTTGGGATGCAAATTGCAACTCGACGTATAAATAAAATCAATACATGGATATATGAAGCATTGTCTCCATTGTATTCCTGGAATAGGATTTCAGCTAGAGAACCCCTAAGTCCTAGGTGCCATGCCTTAGAAGTTTTTTTTTTTCATCAATTTGGAGAGCTAGGGTTTTTCTCAGTAAGAAGCAATGTGACATTTGGATTTAGGGGTCCAATTTATGAAACCATTCATATAGAGATGATGGAAATATGGTCACATATTCCATGCCTAAAAATTCTTGCAACATCTCATGGAACTCAAAAATGTCACTTTGTTAGGTTCTTATACCCTAAGGAGGAAATGGCCAAGAGTCCCTGAAATGTTTTGGGATGCAACTTGAAACTATGAATATAAAGAAAACTGAGACTCAGATTGAGGAACCATCATCTCTGTTGGATTCCTAGAATAGGATTTCAGCTAGATCACCCTTCACTCCTGGGTCCCGTGCCTCGAAAGTTTTTTTTTTCATCTATTTTGAGAACTAAGGTTTTTCTCAGTAAGATGCAATGCAACATTTGGATTTAGGGGTCTAATTTATGAAACCATGCCTTGGGAGAGGATGTACATTATTGTCACCTAAACCATGCCTAAAAAATCTTGCAACATCTTATGGAACTCAAAAAAATAAATCTATTAGGTTTTTATGCCTCGAGGAGGAATTGGCAAAGAGTCCCTGAAATGTTTTTTCACACCGACCCCGACCTCCTCTTGGGGCCTTCTTGACCTCCTGGTAAAAGGATTGTTCAATTCGTGAGATGAATTGGCTCTCAGGGCCTTACTGATCCCCCAAATTTACTTACAATAGTCATTTATTTCTCCCTGTGTGCAGGTCCATACAAAACCAAACCCTATGGGCCTCTTCTCTGAGCCCCTTTCCTTTAAAAATAAAATTTGGGACTTATCCCCTTAGTATTCATGTCGAAAACCTCATATGACCTGGGGATGGAACTAAGGGATTAACCCAATATGTGCTACCCATAGCACTTGACTTCAATTCTTCGTAGCTTCGGGCTCCAGGCGTTCTACCTCCACTACACCTCCAATCCTCTGAAGTCATGGATTCACGAACCCCCGAACACTGGAAAATATCAATGGCTCACAACACCACGTAAATCAATGGTGGTGATGGCTTCAAAGACCCATACTTCAGTGGGTCTACCAATTCTAACATACACCTCTTCCCATAGATCTGAACTCTGAAGTGAATCAGACGACTCTTGTTCCCCTATTATATCGACGACTTTCAAGCCACTTCGTGATTTTGGGATTCAAAAATTCTCCACACTACGATATCATGTTCCCTCAGAGTATCACTCCTCTGGATCTAATGACACATGTCCTATTCAATGGATGTCCCATATGACTTCAAGAATCCTAGCTTCAGGAGTCTTGTCAAATCTAACCTCCTATTCTTCTGAACCTCTGAACTAACGAAGGGTCTAATCATACTCCACATGTCTATTGGATCCAATGGTCCATATTTTATTCAAGATATCAGGACTTTGGAAACCTACACACCTCTTCAATAAATTATCTCCTAGATTTTTATACCTCTGGACGATATATCTTCTGCCACATGTCCTTTGTAACAGACAACTGCAATGACCTTTGGGACTCTGGCACTTCAGGAGTTCGACCACTATTACACATACACTCTACATTTCCTTCAGAGTGTGAGATCCCCCACCAAGTGTCCCTATAAATCGAATGGCCTAGATCCACTATAGGCTTCGAGACTTCGATAGACTTGCACACTCCACACCTTGAATCTTCTGGAGTACTAAAGCTTCGAAACTTCTCCGATCTGCTGACACGTGTCCTTATAAATAGACAAGCATGATGAGCTCCACTCTTCAGATATTCATGAGTCTCATATACTCTGTGCCTCTATTACTCTAGATAGTTGGACCTCTAGACTATCTTTGATCTGCTGAAACGCTTCCTTCGGAAATGGATGGTCCATATTTACTTCGGCTCCCCACAACTTCAGGATTCCACTTCTCTTCTAAAAAAAAGTATGAAAAATATCCGAACATCCATAGTACGAAGAATGCTCAATATTAAACCTAGGGAAACTCACCTGGATCCGACGGTTGTTGTCACCTGTGCTCAAATTCGATGGTTAGGATATTTTCTCCTCCATGTGCACTCCTCTGTCTATTTGGGCTCTAATCTAACAGACCAGATTGATCTTGACAACAAATCTAATGACCAATGTAGCTTTCTCTCCTTGGATCTGTGGGTTGATCCAATGGCTCATGTTGAATCTTGCAGCTAATCCAAATGATGTTGTAGCTCCTCCCTCTATGACCGCTACACCTTTATCCCAATGAAAGGATTATTTGAAAACGTTCAAAGGCCTCAACCTTTTAATCTTTCTCTACGATCTCTACTATTTGGCCTCTCCTTTCAAAACTCTTTCCCTCCTGAGATCTGGACTATGAAATAAGTTTGTTTTGTGCTTCTCTTACACTTCCTTCATATTTTAGGATCCAAAATGTCTCTTCCTTCTGCACTCCTTTCATAAGCTTTGTGTGCAATTGCATTATCTCTTCCAATCTATGAACTTGCTTGAATTTTCTAAGGGTTTCGGCCCTTGTCTTCTCCAGATGATGTCTCATGCCCTAAAACCACTCAACCCTAGACACACTCCTTGCGCTTCTGAACCTAAAAATGTTTCTTGACTTCTACAACTGTTTGGCAGAGACTCTCCTCCAGAGTGTTCCATAACTCTGGTTTTCCCCTTTCTAAATTCCTCCAACACTTCAAAAATGTGTAGGCATTGTGCACTCCTTGGACAAGCTCAATGCACTCTTTTCAAAGCTATCAGAGTGTTCAACAACTCTAAATTGTACACTCCTTGCACACATTTTCTCCTCCTAAATTTGAGAATGGTTCTAGTGTGCCCACCTGGAACGTTGTTCTATGAACTCGAAAAGGAGTTCAAGTGTACTCCTTGCATTTGCTCTTAGAGCTTCTCTAACTCTGTTGTGCACTCCTTGCACAAGCCTAATAGTCCAGAACATCCAGCAAACTCACAGACAGATAGTGAACTCTATCTTATCCTGCAATTGAAACACAATTTCATACGCATCTACTGCATACATAAAAACACAACAAACACATTAAGAAAAATAGAGAACTCATATAAAAACACACAGAACCTCATTTATGTTGGAAAAACTATTATTTTCATTAAATTCTGAATGTCTATACAGTGTGTACAAATCTCTTACTGCAACAAAGTATTTCACCTATGTCCTCTCTTGATCTCTCTCATCAAATCTCTCTTGACACTCCTCTCTAACTAATTAAAATTGATACAAAGACTATTTGCAAAAGAGGGGCTCCTCGAGCCTTCCCTCCAACTCACCTAACCTCATAAATTACATTGAATGCCAACAGATCCTAATTGGACCTAAACATATCTATCTTTCAGCCATTAAAGGAGACATTACACACTACAACAACTTCAACCTGTCAAGCACATGGGCTCGACATTCCTAATCCTCCAAACATTTATTACATTTAAAATTTTTAAATTTAGGCTGCATTTTTAAATGATTGGCGCATCCTCTTTGGAATATGCTCCCTCCTAGTGCACTAATGCACTGGCTTGTTGGTGCTTGATGACATGGAGCAATGATCCTTCATTATTTTTGGATGAGACTTGCAACTGGGAATAAAATTAAAATTGAGACTTGGATTGAGGAACCGTCGACACTGATGGATTACTAGGATGAGATTTTATTTAGAGCACCCCTCACTCTTAGGTGCCATGCCTCAGAATTTGCTTTACTCATTGATTTCAAGAAATAGTGTTTTTATCAGTTTGAAGTAATGTAGCATTTGGATTTAGGGGTCCAACTTATGAAACTATCCCTCTAGAGCATATGGATAACGGGGTCACCTATTCCATGACTAAACAAGCTTGCAACATCTCACGGAACTCAAAAATGTTGCTCTGTTAGGTTTTTATGCCCAGAGGAGGAATTGGAAAAGAGTCCCAAACATGGTTTGGGATGCGACTTACAGCTTGGAATATAATGAAAAAATAGACTTGGATTGAGGAATTGTCATCTCCGTTGGATTATGGGCATAGGATTTCAGCTAGAGCACCCCTCACTCTCGGGTCCTATGCCTCAGAAGTTATTTTTTTCATCAATTTGGAGAACTTGGGTTTTTCTTAGTAAGAAGAAATGAAACATTTGGATTTAGGGGTATAATTTATGAAACCATACCTCAGGAGTGGATGGACAATGTGGTCACCTATTCCATACCTAAACAAGCTTGCAACATTTCACAAAACTCAAAAATGTTGCTCCATTTGGTTTTTATTCCCTAAGGAGGAATTGTCCAAAAGTCCCCAAAAATGTTTGGGATGTGACTTGCAACTGGGTATATAATGAAAACCAACACTTGAATTGAGGAACCTTCATCTCCGATGTATTCCTGGAATAGGATTTTAGCTATATCACCCCTCACTCTCAGGTCCCATGCCTCGAAATTTGTTTTTTCATCGATTTTAAGAACTAGGGTTTTTCTCACTAAGAAGTAATGAAACATTTGGATTTAGGGGTACAATTTATGAAAACATGCCTTGGGAGAATATGGACAATGTGGTCACCTATTCCATGCCTAAACAAGATTGCAGCATCTCACAGAACATAAAATTGTTTCTCCATTGGGTTTTTATTCCCTGGGGAGGAATTGGCCAAGAGTCCCTAAAAGGGTTTGGGATGCAACTTGAAACTGGGCATAATAAGAAAATCATGACTTGGATTGAGGAACCATTGTCTCTGTTGAATTCCTGGTAGATGATTTCAACTAGATCACCCCTCACTCTTGGGTCTAATGCCTTGGAAGTTGTTTTCTTCATCGATTTTGAGAACTAGGGCTTTACTTAGTAAGAGGAAATGCAACATTTGGATTTAGGGGTCCAATTTATGAAACCATGCCATGGGAGAGAATGAACAATGTGATCACCTAGTCCATGCCTAAAAAATATTGCAACTTCTCTGAGACGAAAAAAGTTCGCTCACGCAAGAATTATCCAAAATACTTGGAATATAACAAAGTAATCCATATAGGACTGTAAATAATAAATGAATAGATAAGATAAGATAATATATAAGATGATTACAATTGAGAATGAGGGCTCATTTATATACCCAAGCAAGGGTGCCCTTTACCAATAGTCATGTCCTTTGAGACATGACCTTTCATTATTAATAATTATTATTTATTAATTATTATGTTATGAATATCTATGATATATGTATATTTATGTTCATAGCACTCAAAAATGTTGCCCCATTAGGTTTTTATGCCCTTAGGAGGAATTGGCCAATAGTCCTTGAAATTGTTTGGGATGCGACTTGCAATTGGGAATAAAATGAAAACCAAGAATCAGATTGAGGAACCGTCGACTCCGATGGAGTATTGCGATAGGATTTCAACTAGATAAACCATCACTCTTGGGTGCCATGCCTCAGAAGGTTCTTTACTCATTAATTTTGAGAACTAGTGTTTTGCTTAGTTTGAAGCAATGCAACATTTGGATTAAGGGGTCTAATTTATGAAATTGTCCCTAGGGAGTGGATGGATAATGTGGTCACCTATTCCATGCATAAAAAATATTGGAACATGTCACAGAACTCAAAAATGTTGCTTCGTCAGGTTTTTATTCCCCGAGGAGGAATTCGCCAAGAGTCCCTGAAATGGTTTGGGATTTAACTTGCAACTGGGCATATAATGGAAACCGAGACTCGGATTGAGGAACTATCATCACCGTTGGATTCCTGGAATAGGATTTCAGCTAGAGAACCCTTCACTCCATGGTTTAATGCCTCAAAAGTTGTTTTTTTATTGATTTTGAGAACTAGGGTTTTTCTCAATAAGAATCAATGCAAGATTTAGATTTAGGGGTCCAATTTATGAAACTATTCCTTAGGAGAGGATGGGAAATGTGGTCACCTAGTCCATTCCTAAAAAATCTTGCAACATCTCACATAAATAAAAAATGTTGCTCCATTAGGTTTTTATGCCCTTTGGAGGAAATGGCCAAGAGTATCTGAAATGGTTTTGGGATGCGACTTGAAACTCAACATATAATGGAAAACAACACTCGTATTGAGGAAATTTCATCTCCATTGGATTCCTGACATAGGATTTCAGCTAGATCACCCCTCACTCTTGGGTTCCATGGCTCAAAAGTTGTTCTTTTCATCGATTTGGAGAAATAGGTTTTGGTCAGTAAGAAGCAATGCAATATTTGGATTTAGGGGGTCCAATTTATGAAACCATGCCTCAAGAGAATATGGACAATTTGTGTTGAAGGAAAATCTCCCTGCGGACAGGTAGATCTCCTCAAAGAGCTAGACTCTTAACTCTAAGAAAGAAAGTTCTTATCATGGTCACTGACTTCCTTTTAGATCTAGGTGGACTAGTGTGTGAGGAGGAAGGAGAAAATAAGTACCTTTTACAGGCGTTTGTCCCCGCATGCTCCAAGTTGAGCTCCAACCTTTGGCTCCTCGATAATCCCTGTAGACAAACAAAGTACAACTACTTCCTACTCTATCAAGATTATTCCGAAATAGGTCTATCTACTAAATAGACAAATTCATGTGAGATTGAACACGAATTAGAAAGAAACAGGCCAAGAAAATTATATTAATGAAGACAAAACATTGCTGACAACCATAGATGGATTGCAGCAGTTTCGTCAAGTCCTCCTTGTCTACCCCTTGCTCAAAAGATCCATGATCTGAATGATGATAGCTTCACTAATTTCTCCCTATGAGATCATAGGTCTCTTGCCTCCAAAATATCTCTGTTCCAGCACCACTTATAAGATCATAAGTTTGGTGTCATTCTCCCTTTCCAGTCCTCTTTCACCATGAGAAATCTTGCTTATATATCCTTGGAGAGGCTTTAACCACTTGAGATATCCTTGGCGAAGTTGAGGATTTTCCTCCTTCAGTTGAGGATCTTCCTTGAGATCATGGCTGGACTAGGGATTCGAGCTCAACTACCTTCTAAGAATGAAAATATACTTCCCCCATTTATCTCCACAACTTAACTACTTCCCAGAATAGGTAGCGCTCCCTCAAAAGGGCCATCTGAGTGCTACAACACTCCCCAGTACGCTTAAGGGGGGCGCCAATGCTCCTAAAGACACCAACGCTCCCTCAAAAGTGCCAAAGGAGATTTATAATGATCCCAGACAGTGTAAGGGGGAGCGCCAATGCTCCCATAAGAGGTATAGGGGAGCACTCTCCTTCAAAAGCTTAGTTTTTGAGGTGCTTTCAGATGGCAAAAGGTTTCTAAGCCTGTTGACTCATTTCTCCTCTTCCAAATCAAATGTTTGAGGTGTTTTAAGTGTCCTTCTCATGTCATTATAGATACGACATAGGCATCATGGCAGTATGCTTCCCTGACACTTGACACTTGTGAGAAAAATGCGATACTTGTAATGACGACACTTGCAACACTATCGAAGTGAGTAATTTTGACATGTAACAGATTGCCCCCCAAAGTATGAAGTTAGAAGATAGGAACTGATAACTGAAATGCTTTGTATACTTTCAAGCAAGGGTATAGACGCAGAGAACCTGACAAAAGATGCACACAAACATCCAACAAATATTATGACATGTTTCAAACCCAAGGCAGGCATACCTATGCTTGGGTGATCAAGACTTGCAAGATATGGCCGCCATAAAATACACTGCGGATCCATAATTGTATTGATAAAAAGGTATAGCCACTGAAAATACACTGTGGATCTATACTCTTATGACATGAACTGATCATAGCCACAAAGAATACACAGTGGATCTACGAGATGACAAGACATAGCCACGACCAATACAAAGTGGATCTATGTAACAATATATGTGTCATTGTTCAAGAGAAACTCCTTCACAACCTGGGCAAAGTACATATCAAAGTGATCACTCAACCCAGGGTCTTCGTACCGATCCCGATGTAGTATGAATCTAACCATGTGAATAGATGTCCTAATGTTGAACATGGCAGAAACCACTTGATTACCGGTCGATGATGTAAACCATTAACAAGCACGAGGGAGATCACCATTAATGTCAATGATTCCCAAGGTACTCTAGTAAATTCCAACGAATGTGAATGGATGAGCTGGAGTCGAACATCCATGGAATCATCCGATTAGAGGTCAATGGTGTAAAACTGCTGTCGGACATGAGGAGGCCTACTATTGAGGCATGCAGGTCCCAAAGTACTAACTAGTTTCTAAGCCTAGTTCCCGGATAATGTGTTGAAGTCGACAGGAATAGACTCGTCAAGGGAGGGCCTTGATGTATCCCCCATCAACGACACAAAACAGACATAGATCTGTAATTGGCAGATCAAATGAACATGGACTGACACAGTTATTGAGACAAGATATTTGTGATGGCTGACTCACGAGATGGATACTTCCCTTGAACACTGAGGCATGACAGCAGAAACACGACATGGACCAAAACTTGATGATGCAGTGGATGCTGTGACTTATGTCAGGTGACCCAAAGGAGTAAAAAAAACTCAAAGGATTGGCTCAATGCAGAGGTTCAGCGGATTAATATGTGCGCAAAGACAAAGTGTCATGTTCAAGGGCGAATCTAAGAATTACTTGGTAATGTTCTCAAGAGACTGCTTGGCTTGATTCTTTCAAATTTCCCCCCATCCAGATAGACGAGTACCTCTTTTTAATTTAACGAGCTCGAGGAGGGTAACACATGCTCAATATAACTCACCATCGGTAAGTTCCTCTTCCTTTGTTTAATGAACTGGAAGAATTAAGGGTTCGATCCCACATGGGTTTGTCGATGTTTATTTTAGCGAGTTCAAAGACAAAAAAATCAAAGGTTTTTCATGATTATAGAGTCTAGAAAAACACTGAAAAGAGAACTCTCTAAGTTCCTTTTTCGTACAGTTAGTCTCGTGAGGCCGAAAAAGAGATAAACTACCACTTGAAAGACACCCTTTCGAACCTTTTAATGAGTATGAAAGGAAGCAAGATCACTCGATGATATTTTCATATTTAGAGAGTCTGAAAAGAGTTTAAAGATGACTCCAATGTTGTCCTTTTTCGTGTATCCATATAGGTCCGAAAAGGAGATAAAAGTCTATCCGGATGCATTTTCATGTATTTACGAGAACGAGAAAGAACAAATACTAATCTCGGTATGACCCCAGCTTAAAAGTTGGTGACTTAGCTCCAAAATGATCATCAAAGGCTAGAGACATGTCGTCCAAGCTTCGATTCATTCACCGGCTCTGAGGTTGACACCAATTTCTCTAGGAGATGAGAAAAATAAGAAGGGTGGATGAAAAGAAGGTTCAAGAGAGGTGACTATTTCATTTTTTAACGAGCTTGACACAGGAAAATAACTATGCTCAGGGCCTCTATTTCATTTTTTAACGAGCTTGCCACAGAGAAGAGAAACTATGCTCGTGGT